>JANRGW010020367.1:0-26381 GCA_024733675.1 Psilopsiagon aymara | reverse complement strand
CAGGAGCAGAGGGAAGAAAAAGGGGGAAGTGAGTGAACAAACTGCGTGGCTGATTTATGGCTTAAACCACGACACTGAGGTTTGTGTTTTGGTGGGAATTTTTTGTTTGTTTGTTTGTTTGTTTGTTTGTTTTGTTGTTGTTGTTTGGGTTTTTTTTGTGGTTTTGTTTTTTTTTTTTTTTTTTTTTTTTTTAACATATTAACCCTAATAAAGCTAGGGGATGTCTTAAAAGTTCTTATTGTTTACTCATGATGAGGACACTTAATAAGGTCATACATACGAATTTAACCTGGAGCGTAGATCTTTTATAGTTATTTCAAAGCAAAGAAATTCGAAACAGGATTTTTAAAATGGCAATGAAGTGGATTTAGGAGGAGCATCTAAGACTCTATCTGCCACTTTGATCTTTTCATTAAAAGGATAACAAAATATTTAGACAAAGAAAGGAACTTCGTGAAATGAGACTCAGATATTTTCAATACTTATTTTCCAGTTCTTCTTCTTCTGATGTGTCTAACCCTCACTTGAATTAAATACAGAGGTGTAAGACTAAAAACTGAAATATAAGAGTGCTGTAACAAGTGGGCTGTTAAGAAAAAAGGTAAAAGGACCATGGCCTCCAATTTCTGTGGAGGACTGAACTGATTTAGACACCTTCTGATGTGTCTAACCCTCACTTGAATTAAATACAGAGGTGTAAGACTAAAAACTGAAATATAAGAGTGCTGTAACAAGTGGGCTGTTAAGAAAAAAGGTAAAAGGACCATGGCCTCCAATTTCTGTGGAGGACTGAACTGATTTAGACACCTTCATATTGGACAGTACCTACCAATGCTAATACAGCAATAATACAGCATAACATTTCACTGTGTTTCTTAGGTAATTTGAAAGTTAGACGTTGCAAAATTGACTTTCCTCCTTTTGTGACTACAATAGTCTTTGTAGATATTAGCTACCTTACACTGCCCCTAGATCTTTTGAATTCATTTGCTAAGTTTCAAAACCTGTGATATAAATTTGTAGAAAGCCTTATCACATATAGAATTAACAGGGTCTACAAACAAAAAATCATGGACTATATTGTGCACAACAAGCTTGTCACTTGCTTGTCATTTGAAGTACTCTTTATTTCAATTGCCTTTAGCTCACTTCTCAGCATGAGGTGCAGTGATGATGGTGGAAATAACTCGTGCTCTACAGTGTATCTGCCGTGATTATTAGGCTGCTGTATGGGGTTTAGGTGATGGCATCTGCTTGCTGAAGAGATTATGTGTTTATCAAATCGTTGAAGTATACTCCTAACTTCAGAGAAGGGACCTCATTTCCTGTTGGCTGTAGTCAGAGAGGCTATTTTCTTTTTGTCACAGTGAAAAATAAATGGGGCCATGAAGCACTACAAATCAATTTCCTCCATTTATATTACAGTGCTTTTACATGCTCAACTGTGTGTAAACAGATTTCTCACTACACAGAATATCTTCCAATTTATCTAGAAATAGGAAGACAAATGTCCATGGGGGTGGTGTTGCTTGTTTGTTTGGTTTAATTTTTATTTCCTTCTGAGATTTCAGAATTTTAAAATGATGCTTAAGTACAAATCAGGATTGAAGGCATGAGAACTTAAAGAATAGAAAAGGGTTATTGCCAAACCAAATACTTCGAAATTGCCTATTTTAATCTTACGTGATATTTTTCTAAGCTGTAGTGGAACCAACTATTTTGACATGTTGTCTTAGAAAATGTTGATTGAATAGCTACATTCCCAAGGCATATTTTGAAACTGTTGAAGCAGTATATTTCTATAGAAGGTACAAAAATTTTAAATCAGCTTATCTAACCAGTTACAAGTATAACCAGTTACTAAATATATGTGAAATAATGTCGTCAAGTGTATTTAATAAAGATATAATATGCGAGATTGTCAGACAGAGCTGACATAATTATGGACTGTGGGCTAACCAGGTATCAGGAGTGAGTGATAAGCAGCTGGATGCGCTATTCACTGACAAGGAAAAAATGTTTTGTCATGTTCTATGATTCTATGATTGTGTTAAACAGCAGCAGCCTTGGCTGTAGTCACCATGAGATGGTGGGCTGTGAGATTCTGAGTGGAATGAGAAGGAAGAGTACCAGAAGATAGAATCTGAACTTCAGGAGAACAGACTTCAGCTTATTGAAGACTTGAAATTGGCAAGATTTGTGATTTTAATTTCAAGTCAATTCAGTACATTATGGAATAATAGTTCATTAACTGGATAGCTCTCAAGGTATGAGGAATACCAGAGAGGAAAGAATGAATGAATTCAGTAGTAAATGTTCATTTACTAGTAGTAAATTAATTCAGTCTGAAAGAATTCTTAGTAAATGTTTTTCTCCTTAATTCCAGTTATGATAAGGAGATTCATTGCTGAAATGAAAAAAATCTGCACTTGACACACCAGTTAGGAGCCAGTATAACATTCTCTCAGGATATCCCATAAGCAGGACCAAAGTCAGGTTTTCTTCCCAAAGTGTAACCTGGGCAAGTCTCACTTTTGTTATGGAAAGAAAATCCCTACCAGATACATTTACAAAAGGGAGGCGACATGTAACAACTTCACACATACAACAACTTGTTACAATATATACTAGCTTCTCACAAAGTTTTGTTCTACTGATGCTGAAAAGCCTTGCAGAGGTTTTGTGTGCTTGTATGTCTATTCAACAGTCCTTATGGTGGATTTCATTAACTAAAAAAAAGCACATGGCAATTTAGGATTAAGGTTAAAACAGGTATGAAAGAGATACATGTATGTAAGTACACAGGGACTCTAATGGAAAGATTCTAGTCTTTGTTGCAGGCAGTGTTCTGAGACTCCTGTTTTTCAATTGCTCCTTCTGATGACGATTTGCTCTGTGATAAAAGTAGTTAAATTTTCTTTGGAATAAAGCTAAATTCTGAATCTTTCTGTGGAATGCCCTACTTACTATGTCCTACATAGTCCAACTGAGAGCAGAACTAAATGTCAAAATACCAAAATTCCCAGGAGAGGAAGGAAAATACTCCTTTTAAATTTTATTTTTCATTTCTGTTGACATTCACAGTCCAAAAATAGTGATGCTTTTGTTTTGTTTTGTACTTTTTGATCAGTGTGAGTGTGTAGAGGTAATGCATTTTTTAATAGTTGCATAAGACATTGTCACTTAACAGAATAAAGTATAGAACACAGAATCAGATGCAAATCACTATGTTGTACCTAAGTGCAAACCCAGATTCCATTGACTGTATCTAAAAAGTTTTAAGTATAGTTGTAAACCCTCAATTTTTTATGGAAATGGAACCATAGTAAAAATCAATCCAAAATGCAATATCATTACTACAATTGGTTTTGTGTTGTGACTCATTCCATTATAAAATTGCAAAACCCCCAGCAGAGTCCCCTGAGCTCTGAAAGAGGAGCCAAAAGTGCCTTTCTGGCACTGTACTGCCTTATTTTAAAAAACAGGGATATAAAAGGTTGGAGGATGTTTAGTCCAGAGGGTCTCATTCCATCAAAACATAGAAAATATTTTCCAGTCACTACAACAGACTGAAGTCTTACAAGCTACTCTGGAACTGTAACTTGTGCACAGGAGGGAGCAACACATAAACCACTGCTAATATCCCAGTTCACTGATATAGCTATTTAAAATCTTTCATATATCATATGATATATATGCTTCATAAATAGTAGAGAGGCATATCTGCACTGTTGGAATTACGTTATTTATGTAGTTTCCAGAAATTGTTCCTCTCTGTTACACAGAAGAAAGAACTAGCCTTGTAATACATTTTTACAAGAATAAATCTTGTCTTGCATAATTGTGTCACATCTCTTTTTACAAAATCCCCCTCTGATGTTTACAGCTTGTAGGGTAGAAGGCCCTCAAAAGCATGCAGAAATAAATTCTCCTAACATTGTGAAAAATCTTTTTCTTTTTTTTTTTTTTTTTTTTTTTTTACCGCAGAAAATTGCATACACCATGCCTCAATAATAGCTGAACATAAGTGCATTCCACCATCATGAGAGCCCAAGCATATGCCTCACATAGAAAAACATTGAATGTATCTAAATTAGGTCTTTAAAACCAAATCTTATCCCATCCCTAGAGAGATTCTGCAGATGAATGATAGCTTTTCTCTACTCCAGAAGAAATTTGTTCTCAGAAAGCATTTAGTTAGCATAGGTACCTGATCAAATCAGCTGCCAGATATTTATCTCCTGCTACAGAGTTCAGAATCTGTTGATTAGTTTTACTATGAGTGATATGATGTCTTGCATTATTTTTTTTAAACTTTACATAAAAAGTAGCCAACAACTCAAAAATATAAGGCTAAAATAGGCCTTGAAAAATATGCTGTTTAAATGGCAAACTCAAGCAGTCAGAAGTTAAGAAATGAAAGGTTTAGAGAGAGTTGGTGCCAGGAAAAGATACAAACTAGAACATTGAATGGGTACTGTCACATAGGTAAAAACATTTTTCTTCTCTGATTGAATCATGCGTTACATATTAAAGAAAGCATTTGTGGGAAAAGAAAAAAAAAAAAAAAGAAAAAAAAGGAAGAACTTAAAAAGTAACCAGAGAAACCATTTAGTAAGTTGAGAAAAACAGATGAACATATGTTACAATACATGAAATACTTAAGAGCTCAGAATCATGAACAGTTAAGAATATGAAGTTTTCACTGAATTTATGTAGCAAGTAAAAATACAGAAGTTGAAAATGAGTTGAAACTCATATCGGTTAAAGTTAGTTTAGCATTCTGAGCTGTCTGCATAGTTTTTATGTGATTTTGTAATGCTTATAGACTGGCCTACAATGCAAATTTAACTTGTCAATTGGCATATCTACATCAGTGGAACTATTTAATGAATGCAAAACTCATGGCAACTATATTTGCAACTATATATTGCATAATGTTAAATATACCTATATTGAATACAGCTGTCAGTGCAAAGTAGAGAAGACTATTGCTCTGGACAGTTTGCCTGCCTTCTTCAGAAACAATTAGACATTAAAGAATCTCACAATGCACAAAATAATATACAGGAACAAGAGCTGCAGGTATCGTTGAGTCAACTGCACAAGTACAGTTTCATGGTGATATTTACCTATTATTCTAAGAGCACAAACCCCATGTGAAATAAATTTGACTTTTTTGGGTTTTCAGAGCTTCCATTGTCTGTTCCTTAGCAGAACATACACTGTATATAAAATCATAGAAAAGTTAGAGTTGGAAAGGACCTTAAGATCATTAATTCCAACCTCCCTGCCATGGGCAGGGATGCCTTACACTAAACCATGTTGCCCTAGGCTCTGCCTAACCTGGTCTTGAACACTGTCACAGATGGAGTCTTTACCACTTCTTTGGGCAACCTGTCCCAGTGCCTCACCACTGAAATGTACCTCGACACATTACTCCTTGTCCTGTCACTACAGACCCTGATGAATCACCCCAGCTTCCTTGTAAGTCCCCTTCAAATATTGGAAGGCTACTGTGAGTTCTCTACACAGCCTTCTCGTCTCCAGGCTGAACAGTCCCAGCTTTCTCAGCTTGTCTTCATATGGGAGGATCTGCAGCCCAGTGATCATCCTTATGGCCTCCTCTGGACTTATTTCAACAGCTCCATGTCCTTCTTATGCTGAGGACACCAGAACTGCGCACAGTACCCTAAGTGCGGTCTCATGAAAGCAGAGTAAGAGGGGCAGAATCACCTTCTTCAACCTGCTGGTCACACTTCTTTTGATGCAGCCCAGAATACAGTTGCCTTTCTGGGCTGCGAGCACACATTGAGGCCGACTCATGTTCAGTTTCTTGTAGACCAACACCCCCAAGTCTTTCTTCTCAGGGTTACTCTGAAACTGTTCTCCACCCAACCTTTAGCTGTGCCTGGGATTGCCCTGACCCAGGTGTTGGAACTTGGCTTGGTTGAACTTCATGAGGCTGGCATTGGCCCATCACATAAGCATGTTAAGGTCCTTCTGGATGGCATCCCTTCTCTCCAGTTTTTCAACCGAAACACATAGCTTAGTGTCATTGGCAAACTTGCTGAGTGCACTCTCAATTCCACTGCATGCGGTCACCCAGCCAATTCTTTATCCACAGAGTGATCCATCCATCAAATTTACTTCTCTCCAGTTTAGAGACAAGGATGTCATGTAGGACAGTATCAAATGCTTTGCACATGCTCCTATCCATCAGTTCAGTAGCCCCATCATAAAAGGCCACCAAATTGTTCAGGCAGGTTTGGTGCTAGTGAAGATATATTAGCTGCCACCAGTCACCTCATTGTTTTTCATGTGTGCTAGCATTTGCTTCATAAGTTGTACCTTGAAATACTTACATGAAAAAAAGTTGTCAGATGCATAGCAAGAAGAAATCTTTGTCTGCTTTCCAATGTCTGACTACAACTTGTGGAATATTTTGCTACCTGGAAAAGATGTTTCCAAAGTGTCTTTATCTTATGGGATGCTGCCTGACAGAACAGTTTCTGTTGGGTGTGGAATGCATGCAACTTCACACAGGTAAAGCAATCAAGATATAAAATGATTCTGTAGGACCCTGCCTCCGAAAAGATCAGTTCCTGCTGCAGTCTCAATTTCAACATATTTGTTGAACCAGGCTTATGTAATTCAAAATATTTTTGCCTAATTTTGAATTAAAAAGTAGTATTTCCCCAATTTTATTTATTTACAAGGATAACTCTTCCTATTCTAAGAATATTTTATGTATGATGAACAGTGTTGTTAGTCCTTAGTAGTAAAAGTTGGTCTGTTCAGATCCTGGAAAAAAAATTGTATTCCTCACTATTGTTCCTCCCAATATATTAGTAATTGTTCATAATTATTTTTATTTAATTATAATGAATATCATTCCTTCCACCTTCAATATTTATTCTGAGAAATATCCTGGAATTCAACTGTCCAAATCTGTTCAGGAGGTTCAGTTATCATATGTCTATTCCTATGTAAAAACTTAGCTGGATTTGATGTTTCATGATTGTTATTATCAACCTTCTCAATTGGGAACTATTATTTCTAAGGATAGCATCTTACACAGAAAGTAAAAAAAATCACTGGCAAATTTCCAACCAGAAAACAAGATTTTGATCCAGCTATCAGAGGACTTGTGAAAGAATGGCATTTATGAAGCCTAAATACAAGATGTTGGATGGGCTGAAAGACTAAGAAGAGAGGAAGGAAAGAAGAAATGGCAATAGACTTTAGATAGATTGCTACAGCTAATGAAGGTCTCAGTATGTTCTTCAAGTCTGTAGGGAATGCTCTAGAAATAATGGACTAAAACCATAGCAAGGAAGATTCCAGTCACACATTAGGAAACAGTAACAATAATGTACATTAGAATAAATTGGATGATGGTGGAGTTTCCGTTAACAGACTTTTTTTATGACCAAATTTAAGGATGTTATAAGCATAACTGATTCTGTTCCAGACTACAAGAATGGACTAGATGGTCACTTGAGACTGCTTTCAGCCTTACAGTTTCATGAATTAAAGAGATAAGGTATGGATACAAGCAAAATGTCAGAATCGCATGTCAACATAAAAAAATATTAGAGTTGGAAAAATATTTTTCTGATATTATTTTTTTATGACATTTAGTAATAGTTACTATGATAGTCCCCTAAACTTTATATGTGGCAATTTTCACAACATATTTTTTTAATGGAAAAATATCAGTCTGAATAATGAGGCAAATTGTGTACTGTTTTTTTCCATTCAGCTTGCTTTAAAATGTTAGTATACTTTAAGTATTTTCGCCCCCGCCCCTCCTAGCTTATTGGTGCTTTTGTAAGATGCTATTTTACTGCAAGCTTTTAAGTTATTCTCACTTAGGAGTGCCCTGTATAGGGGAATTAATCCTGTCACATACTCCCATTGTTTTATTTTCACTTGAAAGGAATATGAATATAGCACTTATTTTTCTGATATTTGGAAAACACTTTATTACACTGAAATAAACCAAGGTATATATCTCTCTAGAGTTTATCTTATTGCAGCCAATAAATATTTTATTTCTAAAATTTTAAGAGTGTTCAAATGGAAGTTGTATAAAACTTTTATTGACAAGAACAAAGCCTTTGTAAGGGAAAAAACAACTATTTATTTCTTATTTTGAGGTAAAAATACAATATATTTACAGAAAATGTCCCAAGTGAGTGCACAATAAAAAAGGAACTACTCACAGCAGTGAATAACATATGCTGCCTCTACTTTGCTATATCCTCATGGTATATCTACAATTCTTTTCAGTAAGTCAGTAAAAAATAAATACAGAATTATACATATGCAGCATCTGGGGGAATAACAGCAAGGGGTTTATATAAAATTTCCCTAGTCATTGGACCCAGATACCTAGTATATTTTTCAAGAATTGATGGAGGTAATTTAAATAAAAAAATATTTTTTTCCCCATGTCTTCTAGGATAATCTGTTCCATAACTGTCATTTTAAAGACAGGAAAACATTTTCAAAGCTGCCACTTATTTTCCTGGCATTCAGGTTATACACCAATGTTGTTCTGCCAATATTGTAGCTTTCAGTTACATTATCTTAGCTTAAATATCTCTTTTCTCTTCCTCATGAATACAACCCTCTGTCTTCTTCCTTAGTGAATTTAAACAGCAACTACATACAGTGCCAGCTTTCTTTGTTAAACTAAACATGATACACTCTTTTTCTTTCCAGTTGCCCATTCATTATAACTGCTTTAGTCTGAATTAATGTTTCTTATTAAAGAGAATTATAAATTTTACTTCAGGTTAGATCTCACCAGCGCTTGCTATTTCAGTCCTTGACTTTTCACAGCTTCACCATACATTAATAATCCAATTCCCCCACCTCTTGAAGAATTCTTAAGTAATGAGCCCTGAACTTGTAGCTGAGATTCATGTTTGCTCTAAAGTTTACTGTTTTCTGTAGCAAATACAAAAATTTGAAGAGCACCAGAATATATTCTGTATGCCCTAAAGATTTTGACATGAGAAAAATGCACTTCCCAATACTGTGTTTGCTGGGAAAAGAATGGATATATTTAGGGAAATGGCAGCCAAACTGAGTCTGTCCTTTAATTCCATTGGGCAGCAGTGTGGATGACTACCTCAGAGCCACAACTGGACTTTGTTCACAGGGATACAGCTAGTTTACTCTAAAAGGCAAGGAGAATTACTATAGACTGAGACCAAGGAACAAAATGTAAGCTGTATTTCCTACATAAAGAAACTCCAGAGTTTGTTCCATGTGCTTTAATTTTGCTGAGCCATAAGCAATATTTCATTCACAATGACTGAAACACTACTTTATTTACATTTACATGTAAATTAATTTACACTTCTTTCTTCTTTTCTTTCCAACTTAGCTTTTATCTTCCTTTCTCTACTTTTTTTTTTCATGTTTGTCATTTGAAATTTATTACTTTTTTGTAACAGCTGAGCTGTCTTCCCTCCCTTCTCTTCTGTATTTTCTGTATTCAGGTTATCCACAATGAGACTCCAAAGCTCCTAATTTTCCGTCACAGCTGAAGGTTTTCTTACATTCTTCACATATAAAGGTAGAGTTTGAGTTACATAACTAGAACAAAAAAAAAAAATAGAAAAAAATAATTTTAATTTATTCTCTCTTCTATTTTATTAATCTAATTACAAGGTTCAGTGTTTTAGGAGGTTTGAGTTTCGTTTTTCTACCAATGTAAGCGCTAGCAGGCTATTTTTAAAAATTCTTGGAGTATACAGCCAGTTCTAATTTGGCTTCCAGTAATCTGTAGGTCATTGCATTTCTTGAAAGCATGCACTACTTTCAAAGAGGAATATGTGCAGGTTGTCTAAATATATAAATATACTTATAAACCCATAAAACATATAGATTTAAAATTTTAGAAATACATTGCAAGTTAACTCTTCAAAGCATTATGCAAAAATATTACGCATATTTGATTGCTCTACAATTTCTCATTTAATACATACCAGTATTTAAATAAGAAACCTTTTTTTCCTGTACTTTTATTAAATATTTTCTTCAAGAATTTCTCAATAATTCCTTGTGAAAGAATAGTCAAATACACAAAGGATATTCAGAAGCACATGGCTTTTCATTTTATATTGTGTTATAAAACATTGTTTTCAATTGATTTGCAAAGACGTGAGATGTTCCAACATTATTTTCATTGCTTCTTTCCCCCTAATTTGAGGTCCACAGGAATCTGGAATATGTTGAGAAGAAATGTCTAGTAGAATTACTCCAAGTTAATTAGCACAGAATTCAATATGCAAATGTCAAAAGAAAAGACAAAGATGTCAAGTCATTTTCAACTAACTTAACATAATTAGAAAACTACTAATGACAGCATAAATTTTTTTTTTTTCAGCTGGAGATTAAGGACTCAACAAATAAAATTATCCCTCACACAACATCTTCATTTTGTTTGGCACAGTACTCAGTTTTTCTTTCCTCTACTCTTCTTTCTGCCCTGTTCTTCTTGAAGGTAGTTTGAGTTATATCAAAGTAATTACAAAAGCTTTAAATCTGATAAAACTGATTATCATATTATTTATTTTGGTTTTGAATAAAAATAGCTCCAATTGAAATAAGTGAGAATAAAAGATATTTGGAACTGAGACAGAGGGAGAACATTATGGTATCTAGGCTATTTCTTGCCATGCAGAAATCAATTTGATTTCATCTTCATCTTCATTTTCTCAGCTTGGGGCCAGACATCAGCAAAATTAGCTGATTAGCTGAATTTCTCACTAGAGCAATGTGAAAAGCCAAAAAAATAATACTGCCATGAAAAACAATGGGTTTGGCAAATGTTAATGCATCTTTACTTGTTTGCTGTGTGCTTGCCATAAAAGAATATGGTTTATGGGTGGTACTTGACATTGGAGATATATTACAAGTAAGAGCTTTCATTGTACCATCAATTCCTATGGAAACTCATGTCTTGTATCAGTGAGACGATCTGAGCAAAACCTGCTTGCATATGAGGGACTTCAAGGACATGTGGTACTCAACAAATCATCACTCAGATAAATTTTTAGCAAGAACAAATGAGTGCTTATCAAATACAAGGTGCTGTGGCAATAAAAAAAATATTCGTTTTAATTCACAAGGTAAAGCATCATCTGTATGAAAGCACGGTAACCTGCATCAAGTATATGAAAATCAAATATACTCTTTAATCTACAAATT
Source organism: Psilopsiagon aymara (assembly GCA_024733675.1). Classification (NCBI taxonomy): domain Eukaryota; kingdom Metazoa; phylum Chordata; class Aves; order Psittaciformes; family Psittacidae; genus Psilopsiagon; species Psilopsiagon aymara. Next base: position 15,152 of record JANRGW010020367.1, on the reverse strand, counting down.
CACTGAAAAGATTTTTCAGTCTTAGCAGTTAACCAATTAACTGAATTTTTCGCAAGCTTTTTTTTTTAAAAAAACCCCCAGCATTTAAACCACTTCTGATTTCACACAAAAAAACACTCAAATAATATACCAGATACTATTACCAATAAAAATATTTTTTCCCCTGAAAGCTCCAATTTAAAGCTACCACTTAACCCATAATCTGGTGGCTTTAGCGCTACAAATCCTTTCTCTCTCTCTCTATGTGCTGCCTCTAATGCTTGACCAACATAGAGTATAAGATGAATAATTTTAAAGTTTCTTTTTTTCATAGGTTTCTTTGGGGGTATTTTTTTGCTGGTTTTGTTGGTTTTGTTTGGTTTTGTTTGCTTGTTTTTGTTTTGCTTGCTTGTTTTTGTTGCGTTTGCTTGTTTGGTTTTTTGGGGGGCAGGGGGGAGGTTGGTTTTGTATTTGCTTTTGCTTTTAATTCTCTTAAAAACATTGACCAAGCCTTTAATGATTGTACGATCTACAAAAGCACAGACATTTTTTTCTTGTTTTGAGAAGCATTGACTCTAATTGCTTGTCACATTTGAGAAGCACTATCCTTGAAACAAGTCAGAAATATGTTCTATCCTAATTTCTGTTATGCAAGTACTGTTGGAGCATTACATACCTTTGGCAATAAAGGGGAAAGAAAAATTTCTATTTCACTGCTGTTAACCCAAAGTATTAAAAATCTTCAACTGGACACAGTGGATATTAGGTCAAACCATGAATACAGGAATTTAACAGGTTGTAAGAAGCAATAACTATGACTGTCTTTTCAATTTGTATGCTCTTATAAAGGGCCATGTTCATTGATCCTGAACATGCTCCTTTGCTTTTTTTGCTTCTTCCTCTCCAGCTTCACTTTCCTTTCCATACTTAATAATTCCTGTAGTCCATGAATTGTCCTTTGTAGTTTTGTATTGACTCATAGGTACTTCTAAAGAATTCATCTTTCAAGGTGCCATTTTGAATATTTTTCCAGTTCTTCCAATCTGTTTACTTTAGTGCATTGCACTTTGCTCATTGACTTTCATAATTCACTTAATTTCCTGAAACTGAATTTGCTGGTATGCTTCTATATTATACAGTCTTATTTTTTACTTAGTTGTATGGAAACAACTGGTGAGAAATGTTTCCAAATTTATTTTTACATTTCAGTCCTTTTTTCTGTTGCAAGCAAATGGTCTTCTGTGCTATCATTCACTGATCCAAACCTACAACCATTTCTTCTTTTAAATGCAAAAGGATTTATTTTTAGTTTTAAAAATATCTTAGTCCACAAATATCTACATGCTATTTGTCTGTAGCAGTTCTGACAGCTCAACAGCTTCTTTTGTACTAATTTTCTATCAGTAAAGTCCCTGATATAATATATAATCAGCTTTTGTAATGATATTTTCTTTCTTTCCATTTAATTACCATTGTGGTTTCAAAATTGAAGAAGAACTTATTAAAACAATGGAAACAGGAAAATTTTTTAATTCAAAGCTATGGAGAAGAATATTACAAAGTATTATTATAGAATGTAACATACATTGTTTCTTGATTTGTCTTATAGGAGACAAAACAAAAAAAAAAAAATAGTCTGTCACTACAATTCAAATGTTGCTGTCTGAGGATATTTGAGTCAAATTTAATTTGTGAAGAAAGCTTTCCCCCTAAATGCTGGCTTGTAAAATAAAAAATAATTTGGCTAAGAGAGCAGGGAAACAAAAAAAAGTGGAGTTTTCATATCTATCTTGGATGTTTGTATTGTTATTTGCTACAGCTTTCAAATTATCTATTGACAATTCATAATACAGTGTTTAACAGCACCTGCTTTACATCAACTAAATTTGCCTATGAGTAAGTCTATTAAGTAAAATCCTGCAGCAGTCAAGTTTCTTGGGATCCTTTTTTAGTGTAAGGTAAGAGATTTATGGAGCTTTGACAAAATGAAGCAGACAAGGTACACAATGTCTAAAATAACTTTCACTATCCAGCTGTTGTTTTACTTTTGACTTAGAATGATATGCCTTCTTTACCTACAGAGATGTTCAGGCAGAATCTACAGGTTCCCTGGTAATAAAAAAGTTATTGAAAATACATATTTTCTATACATTTTTTTATACACTCTTTACAACAGTGTCTCAGCATTGCTTGCTTACATCTTGCAAGTTTTCTAGGGGATGAGAACCATTTTTGTAGGTCATTCCAGGCCCAACAAGTTTTAGGTGCGTACAGCCTGCAATTGCAGCGTCCTCAGTTGCAGGGGTCAGGGCTAGACTAGTCAGGGTAAGAGTCCCTGAAACCAAGAGATCAGTCAAATATCCTGCTGTCACTGAGATTTTGGTCTTGATGCAGTGGCAAGAGTGCTATTGTATTGGGGAGATTCCTATGTAATCCTTGGCACTAGCCCTGGCATGCAGCTGACCCCTTGTTATCCCTAAGAAAAATAACTTGAAAGAGAGAGGAAATGAGAAAACAAGGAAGAGAGGAAGTGAATGAGGAAGTGACAAAGAAAGGGAAGAGGAAGGGAAGATAGGAAAACAGACAGACAAGGAGGGAAAAAGTTTATTTTTCTAACAGTGCGGTTAGCTGGATTGATTCACATGATGCACAACACACAGAAGAAATGAGATGGGAACAGAGAGAGTGAAATGTGGGAGGGCAGTAGCACATGACTGCCTTCTCCAGGGACCAGGAAGCATTAGGGCAAACTGCTTGCATTATGTCACTTCAGCAAATGAAAAGTTAGACTACTAAAGACAGAGTCTTTCAGAGTTTCTCACAAGTACACAGAGAAATAGAAGTCTCAATGTTTTTCAAATTATTATTTTTATCTTGTGATTTAGGAAAAGTAGATTTGAAATGCACACATTTGTGAGCATTGAAAGGTGGAATACTAGTAATTTACCCTGACAGTATGATGTACATAAAACCAACAACTGACCAGTTTGTATTGTTTGAAAGTGGAAAGATTTCTACCTTGGAAAAGAAAAGCACTATATGAGTGAAAATTATTGCTTAATTATAGGTTTACATTTGCCCTTTAGGGAGGCATAAGTTCTAAATAAGCTGTTTACTTTTATTTAACCTATAACACTGTTTACCTGACAAATTGCTAGTCCTGTTGCTTATGAAGAGGTGTCTGTCTTTCTGGTTTGGGAGATAAAACATCATTGTTATAGTATAATCTCTTTGGATGATCACTCCTGTAATACCTTTGTTTGCCTTTATTACAGACAATCTGAATTTTAGGAGTTTCTCACAAGCCTAATAAGGCTGCCACAACAGCACTTTCAGGAAAACGGCATGAGTATTAGCCCTTCCTGGAGGGAGAAGAAAAGTTACCCTAAGCATAAAATGCTTTTCTCACAATGCTTATACATTGTAAAGAAAGACATAGATTTTCACTTTAGATACATGGATTGGTACAAATCTCATGAAAGGAATTCTACAAAACCACTTTGGTTTAGCTAAAAAATATAAAAGGTATATCTATCTTCAATTTGTTGCTCAAATTTCTTCACCATTTGAAAATACTTTGTGAACATAGGTCAAAATCTTTTCAAAAGGAGTAGTTATTTGTAGGCAGTGATTCATCTTGTCTTTATGAAACTAAAAAAATGACGTTAGACAAATTGTGTCTTTGAGGTATATTTTTTCTCTCCACTGGCTATTAACAGTGTGTTTGCAAGGCTTACCTTGACTGCATTAATTTCTAAAGGCTGGCTCGCTCTGTCTAAGTCTGTCTTTTTTGCTGTTTTGTTGGATTTTTTCATTTGTTTGAAGTATTTTGTCTCTGAAAAAATTCTTTGTTCTGATATTCACAAAGCATCTGATGATCCTCCAACATGTCTTCAGTGCCGGGCAAAACCATGAAATTATCTATACAGAATGTAGGTACAATAAGCCCATTTTGCTGCCTGACATAGATAAATTTATAAAACACAATGAACGGGATTGCGCAGTTTGTCACCAAATCTATTTTTTTTAATCTCTGATGGTCTGTCAGAGATATGAAATGAAGAGAGATTCCATATATAAGCCTGTGAGGAAGTTATTTTTTTGTTTCTTTCCAGACATGGTGCTCTGCTGATACTCTACTTTGTAAATCAATTTTAAACTAAAAAGGAATTGTTTAAATTAAGTGACATATGCTCAAATATGATAAGTACTCAAAGAAAATATTTGAAAAAGAAAATTTTCAGATGCCAAATTACACCTGGGTTTTTTTGGTCATTATTTACTGTCATTTCTCATAAGCTTGAAAATAAAATATTTTCCTCATCAACTGTTTTCTATCAAATCATTAACATATTTTCTTTGAAAAAAAAATACAGAAACATTTGAATCCCAGTAGTTTTCATTCCACTTGGGTAATATAGTTGCTTTAAAGAGGTAGAAGACATTTAAAGAGTTAAATTTTGCGTTCTAAAGATGCCCTCTCCTATATCCCTCCCATGATCACAGATAACACCTGTTGCAAATACAAGCAGTAATTTTCACATAAAAGATAGACAGGAAGCATGAGACCCACAATGTTTTAAGGGAAGGGATAGCCTATGGCCATACCCTGACAACACACAACCTTGGGTGATGTCAGAAGCTAAGCAGGGTTGGGTGTTCTTAGTACTTGGATGGGAGACTGCCTGAGACTACGAGATGCTGTAGGTTTTTTCCATACTATTTGCGTCACGCACAGGTCCACATTTTTCACTATATCACCACTTTTTGTCTCTTTATGTGTATATAATATATAAATATATATGAATATAAATACATATGTAAACACACACACACAGAGGTATCATTCTTTAATCCAAAGACCATCCCTACAAAGTTTACTGAGTTAGTACCAATTCTGCCACACTGTGCACCGGTATCTACTAGAGCCTTATACTCCTGTGGGACTTATGTGCCAGGCCATCTGATTCACACAGACCAGTAAACTCAATTGTTCCTCTCCTCCACATGGATGGAAGCAGAGCCCCTCTACCAGTGATCGTAAGATTCTTCACTTAACTTCTTGTACAAATACCTTAGAATTACTTTTCATAAGAGTCAGAGTAAAATCAGATCCTCCACTCCACCTGAGGAGTTGCCCACCAGAGACCAGAGCTGTAACTTTCTTGGGAGGACTCCCATTGACTGTTGCTTTTCTTTGCAATTCACATACCCATTTGTCCAGAACTGAGGGAGGTTTTCCTGTGTCTTCTCCATGATCCCTCAGGTAAAACCATAGGGTGCCCCTGGGAGTAGACTTCCAATATCTTCCCTCTCAAGCAATAGGGTGCTTATGACTGTTAATAACTCACATTCAGGCCTGTACATGTGGGGAGCTGGATAGATTATCTCTCGATTGCTGGTACTCTTGGGACAGGAGTTTTTCCACAACTGAAATCATTGAAGGGGCGAGATTGACTTTAAACTCCCAGAGTTGACATCTTACTTCATCCACTGTTAGTGCTGCTACTTCCCTCCAGCTTACTTTTGCCAATAAGTTGGCATATGATGACAGTGCACTCTGTAAATTTCTGCCACATGAGTCATATGCACTGGACTTCATCTGGATCTACAGGTATATTCTGGCACCTGACTTATAGCAGATCATCTCTAGAACAGCTAATAATAAATTTGTTTTGACACACTCCAGTCATATCTGTCGTTATCTCAACACTTCAGGCCACATGTTGGGAGCCAAAAAGGACTGTCATTGTTTAAGCTCAGGTGGTAACTCAGAACTATGCAGCCTCTCACTCATGTAAACCACATGGGTTGAGACAAGAACAGTCCAGTAACTGAAGTATAATGCAAAACTCCTACTTCTACTAATAAAAATAATTATTAGGGAAATAACAAGGAGAGAGGGTATAAAACTTAAAGGAAAAAAAAAAACAATAAACACAAATGATGCACTATACAATTGCTCACCATCCAGTGACTGACACCCAACCCAACCGGAGCAGTGATCTGCCCTTTTATATATGCCAGTTTATATAGTGGGCATGACGTGCTGTGATATGGAATACTCCTTTGGCTACTTTGGGTCAAGTGTCCTGTCTCTGCTTCCTCCTGGCTTATTGTGCACCTCCTCACTGGCAGAGCACAAGACTGAAAAGTCTTTGATCAGGGTAATTGCTACTTAGCAAAGACTAAAGCACTGGTGTGTTATTGGCATTGTTCTCAGACTAAAACCAAAACACAGCACTACACTGCCTACTAAGAAGGATTAAAAAAAAGCAAAACAACCTGCTACAGCTGAAACCAGGACACTAGGTAAAATGACTACCTAGAGACATGTTTATAGTGTTCTAGATGGGTAGAATATTAAAGTAACTGTCCATTATACTCTTAACAGCTGTAATCTCATTGAGTGTTATTCACCAAATGGTTCTCTGCTCCTGTGATAGCACTGAGCAGGGTCCTACGGCTCAGCTCAATTAAAACTACTCTGACAGGGCAAGACTATTTTGGCAGACAGTATTATTGCTTTTTCATATAAGAGCCCTGGGAACACAATAAGCAATCTCTGCACCATAATGGATGAACTAGAGCTAATGTTCAGTGATGCACTATAGATTTAAAAAGTTAATGCAGGTTGACTGTGCTTTGACATACTGTACACAGCTTTCAAGAAAAGGTTTCAAATTTAATACTATGCTGTCTAGGTGCCAGGTTTGCTGCTTCAGTCCTATAGTGCATGTAAAATGATACAAAAACAAAATTCTAGCTGTAAAATTACACATTTAATTTGCTTTGAAATAACAATAAAATCCAACAACGGAAGGCCCTGGTTTCTGGTTAGTCTATGAAATCATCTTTTACCTATTTTACATATGTAGGTTATATATATATATAGTATAATGTCAAGGCGAGTTTGAACATAGTCTTGAGCAACATCATCTGGTGGAAGGTGTCCCTGCCCGTTGCAGGGGGGCTGGAAACAGATGATCTTCAGGTCCTTTCCAACCCTAACTATTCTGATTTTATGAAATGACAAATTTATGTGTTTGTACCTACAGTTTGATTGTTTGTGTGTGATCTATATGCATCTTCCTCATAAACTGAACTAGATTTTGCTAAAATTAATTTTGTCATACCAAGGCCAAAGTAGTCAATCCACAAACACCACCAGTAAACTTCTTACATAGGAGGGGACTAATTCTACAAAGCTAGCTATCACATATATAATCTTGCTCCTTTATATTTTCCTGGATAAAGTTTTAATTAAAAACCATTGAATTCAGAAGTCAGTAATTTCAGTGGTGACCCTTTAGGAACTGTTTGCAAACAGAACTCTCAAACAGAAAAAAAAAAAATTAAAAAATCTTGTGCCAGAACTCTTTCTTTCTTGCAAAAATTACATTTATTGTATGTAGACTATCTTATAGAGGTTTAACTATCAGATATTTAGGATGCACAGATTGTTATTTTTGTTTACTGAAAGTGTAATTCCATACGTATCTGACAAATTCAATATTTGCATACTTTAAAAGTTGGTTCTTATTTGTCATTTCTCATTTTTTAGTGACCATTTCTACAATAACCTGCAGCAAATTCTATAAAGGTGGCCATATACCATACATGGTCAGATGGAAGAATCATTAGATGACTAAGTAATGTCATAAACACATCAGAATCAATAACAATCAGGAGCAGTTACACTTTAGAAAAGTTATTTGCAACATATGAATTGGTAATCTGCTAATTCACGTCACCCAGTGTTTCTTTATCAGATTCGAGTAGTAACTGATGTGACTTAATCAGCTCTCATTAGAGCTTGTGACTGAAAAATGTTAGGAGGAGACAAGTATAAAAGTATGACAAAATACCTCGAATAATTTATTCACTAGATATCAGAAAGGCAGAGTTGTGGTCCAGAGTCCAACAAAATCAATTCAAACAAACTCATGAGAAGGCTTTAAGAAAGCTATGATTGAGGAATATATTCTGTGGACACAGGTATTCTTAGTACGGTACTAGGGAACAAGAGCAGAAGAGCTGAAATGTTTGGGAAGGAGGTAAGATCTACTCCCAGCATTCCTCTGCCAAATTGTCCATCCAGAAGAAACACTGAACAAGTTGCTGGCTGGGCCTTAAGCTGCATGTGCGATAACAAGTCTCCTAAGTTACACTGGGTTTTTTTTGGAGAGAGGTGACTGATACAGGACTGTCTATAACACAAAGGTATGACCTGTGTTATGAATTGGCTTTTTTCCAGGAAATAGACCATATATTAAACCTTTTGTCTGATGTTTTGGATGAAAATCTGCCAGCTGCATTCCAGTGATTTTACATGTAGTTCCACATAAAAGGTCTCAAAGTCAACTTAACATTCACTCCCAAGTTGAATCCACGAAACATGTTTCCTCTTTTAAAAACATTGCAGTCCAAACTGGCATTTGGTATGACAGTTATTAGTGTCCAAAGTGACACTAATAAGCAATTATTTGTACTGTGGCTATTATGCTAGGTCTATATACATAACTGCCAATACACAATCACAATTCAGAATGGAATTTATTTTGTTGTGATTTGTATGTATGTATATATTAGATACCTACTGAACACTATTTTAAAATATCCTAAAATATCCTAAACTAAAATCGCTTGCTTGTATTTTCTTATGCATTGACAAATTTGATCTACTCTCTTTATCACATTAAGAGATCTGTTGGGCTACTTTTAACAAGTGCAGAAAAAAAGTTAGGAAAGAAAGGTATTTTCATTAGGCATATACAGCCTCCACAAAATGCCATTGAAAGACATTCCAAGGTTCGCTCACTGAAATGGATTAACTCTGTGCCTAAATCTATTTCCACATTAGTATAATAAATTATTGTAGCATGTAACATGTAAGTCAGAAATGAATGAAATAGTTTTCCTGTTTCAATGGTTTTAACTTTTTAATAACCATGCTGATATAGGATACAAGAAAAAGCAAAATCAAACCCACCTTAAACTATATAAAAATTTAATATATAAAAAAAAAGCAAGAGAATGGAGATTTTATCTTTTTTTGGGGAAGGTGGTTGTAAAGTTAAATGCAGGAGATTACTTTTAGTGTTTAAACTTGGTTTTTCGAGTGATTCTAAAAATCTATGAGTATGTATCTATGTAACATCCAGCTTGTGCTGCATGTGAATTGCCTCCCAGAGATTCTTAATCATACCTGTTAGCTATTTGTTACATCATGGATATATTTAAAATATCATTGAATATTTAGGCATGTTTCAATTAATGTAGCAAAAAGATCTTTTCATATCTGAGAAAATGGAAAATCCTTTAATTCCAATCAAGTGAGTTACAAGTTTTTTCATGGAATCATGAAATTACAAAATGGTGTGGGTTGACCTTCAAAGGTCATGTAGTCCAAGCTCCACCAAGGACAGGGATATTGTTCACTAGACCAAGTTTCTCAAGGCCCTGTCCAACCAAACTCATTTTCTTTCAATTTGAAACCATTGTCCCTTGTCTTGTCACTACAGGCCCTGGCAAAAGGTCGCTGTCTTTCTTATAAGCCTCCTATTGAAATGCCACTGTGAGATCTTCCCTAGAGCCTTCTCTTCTCCAAGTTGACCAACCATATGTCTCAGTCTTTCTTCAGAGGAGAAGTGTTCCATCCCTCTGATCATTTTGATGATCCTCCTCTGGATGCACCCTGACATGTCCATGTCTCTTGCACTGTGAATGCCAGAGCTAAACAGGGAACTGCAGGTGAGGTCTCACCAAAGCAGAGTAGAGGGGAAGAATCACCTTCCTCTACCTACTGGTCGCACTTCTTTTTATGTAGCCCAGGATATGGTTGTCTTTCTGAGCTGCGAGCGTACACTGCCAGGTCATGTCCACCAATATCCTCAAGTCCTTCCTGCTGGGCTATTCTCAATCCATTCATCCCCCAGTCTGTATTAATACTGTGGATTGCCCTGGCAGAAGCACAAGACCTTGCAATTGGCCTTCTTGATATTCATGATGCTCACACAAGCCCACATCTCTAGACCATCAAAATCAATTATCTCCTGATTTAGGCAGGAATAAGATGGATCATTTTAGTGACTTTATGGAAAATAGCATGAGATTATTAGAGGTTTAGGTGTGAGCTTCTTCTCTAAATATGTTAGTTAGATTGACTCAAATTTGTCTTGCCGAATAGCAGGAAAAGGCACTAGCATATCAGGACTTCTGGAGCAGTTGGTTGTTCAATTTATTGCAAATGTTTTTGGCAAGGCTTTAGTTTTGGCACCTGAGGAAGAATTTTAGAATCTCTTGAATGACAAACTGTTTAACTCTGCATCTAGAGCTAATGCAATAGTGTTCTTATTAGAAACAATTATGCTCTAGTTTCCTTGCTGTTATCTGAATCAAAAGTTGGAAGTCCATGTATTTTGCAGATAAAAGGATAAAATCCACGTAGAGCTCATGTAGCACCCATGAGTTTTGAGAACCAGAATTTAGATGTAGTTCTTAATCCACTTCAAAAGGACAAACCTTTGGCACTTTTTGTTTGCATAAACAAACATATAACCTACTCAGCATTTACAGTGAGGTTGAGATGCATTTTTAGATAGCTCTATCTAGATATCTACAGTAGACATAACTATAGGTGAAGCACATGTCTAAATGTCTTGGCTTCAGCTGGAATATATTTTTTTCCTGGTAGTAGGTACAGTGTTGTGGTTTTATTTAGTATGAGAATAATGCTGATAACGCAGTGAGGTTTTCAGTTGTTGCTAGGTAGTGTTTATACAAAGTAAATAACTTTTCATATTTTCATGCCCTATCACGGAGAATGCTGACGGGGCACAAGAACCTGGGAGGGGACACAGCTGGTAGGAGAGCTGTCCCCTCCCCCTGGGAGGATGGAGGCTTCCGCTGAGTCAATTGTAGCTGAGACAGACCCACCATTGCACAAGGCTAAGCCCATCAGGGACTGTGGTAGTGCCTCTGAGATAATGTAGGAGTAAAAAAAGCCTCACCCCTGGGGGAGACAGCTGGTCCAAACTAACCAAAGGGATATTCCATGCCATGTGACATCATGCATATTATATAAACTGCAGGGAGTTGGCCAGAAAGGAACTAGCTGGGCATTGGTCAGTGGGTGGTAAGCAATTTTAGTGTACATCTTTCGTTCTTTTTTTCTTCAGTTTTATTTCTCTGCCTCTTATTATTACAAACCTTTTAAATTCATTTCTTAGTTTTAGTATTATATTTTATTTTATTTTAATTACTAAACTGTTCTTGTATCAACCAACAGGTTTGTCCTGGGTTCAGCAGTAGTAGTTATTTTTCTCCTTCTTAGTAGCTGGTGCAGCGCTGTGGTTTTGACTTTTGGCCTGAGAACAGTTCTGATAACACCAATGTTTTCAGTTACTGCTTAGAATGTTTTGGTCTGACCAAGGACTTTCTGAGCCTCATGCTCTGCCAGAGAGGACAGGAAGCCAGGAGGAAGCAGAGATAGGACGCTTGACCCAAACTGACCAAAGAGGCTTTCCATACTACAGCACGTCATTCCCAGGATGTAAAAAAATGAAGGGCAGAGGGACCAGGAAGGGCTGGGCTCGCTGGTGGATCGGGCTTGGTATCGGGTGGTGAGTGATTGTATTCTCTTTCTTTATATTTCCCTGATCATTATTATTATTAGTGGCAGCAGTAGTGATTTGTCTTATACCTTAGTTGCTGAACTGTTCTTTTCTCAACCTGTGGGATTTGCATTCTTTTGATTCTCCTTGCCATCCCTCCGGGAGCCGAGGGAAGAAAGAGGGTGAGTGAGTGAGTCAACTGCTTGGCTGACTGGACTTAAATCACGACAAGGTTTTACCTTTTTCTGATTCTTACCCTATCCCACTGGTGGAAAGGATTGAGCAAGCATGCATGACACTTGGCTGCTGGCTGGGGTAAACACCCATTGTACTAATGTAAAGAAAATAATATAGTTAGTAAAGTTTGGGGTGCTGTTCCTAAAAAGCTTCCTAAGTTTATTCAGCTAAATTATTCTCTATATTTCATTGTGATCATCAGGACTATAGAATTCCTTATTCTTGGAACCTATAAACAACTCTGAAAAGCTCCTGTTTGTCACTAAGTGTTAGATCACTGAGTGTATTAATGGCCTTGATCCCAAGGTGAGGTACTATCTTACCTATAGTGGGGGAAGTACAATCTTATGCTTCAGCAAATAGGTAGAAATCTGTGCTGAGGATATACTGCGACATCCAGATCCAGGCTGAATCAAATCCTTTGTATAAAATTGTCAACCAGTTTCACTTAGCAAAAAAGAAACGCATCCAGAAATTTATTTCATCCTAAAATAGGTGTCCAAATTATATGGGATTGTGTTGAGTTTGTGTGGCCAGGTTTTGATAACAAGCACTACAAGGCTGCCTTCTGTGAGAAGCTGCCAGAAGCTTCCCCTTGGTCTGATGGAGCCAAGATGGACCTGCCATTGCACAAGTCTCAGCCCAACAGTGGCTGTGGTAGTGCCCCTGGGATAACATATTGTAAAAGGCAAGAATGTTACTGTGCAAAAGCAATTGCAACCCAAGAGAGGACTAAGAATACATGAAAGAAACAACTCTGCAGACACCCATGCCAGTGCAGAAAGACCACAGGAGGTGCTCCAGGCACCAGAGCAGAGATTCCCCTGCAGTTTGTGGTGCAGACCACAGTAAGGCAGGCTGACAGCTGCAGCATATGGAAATCCACAGTGGAGCAGCTATCCGCTTGAGAACCCCACGTTGGAGCAGGGGGATGCCCAAAGGAGGCTGTGATACTGTGAGAAACCCATGCTGGAGCAGGCTGCTGGCAGGACCTGTAGCCCTGTGGAGAGAGGAGACCACCCTGGAGCTGGTTTGCTGCAGGACTTGTGACCTATGAGAGACCCACACTGGAGCAGTTTGTTCCTGAAGGATGCATCCCATGGAAGGAACTCACACTGGGATAGTCTGCCCCTGAAGGGCTGCACACATGGAAGTGACCCACACTGGGGCAGTTCATGAAGAACTGCAGCCTGTGAGAAGGACTCATGTTGAAGTCCATGGAGGACTGTCTGCCATGGGAGGGACCCCACACTGGAGGAGGGGAAGAGTGTGAGGAGTCCTCCTCTGAGGAGAAAGGAGTGGCAGAAACCATGTGCAATGAACTGACCATAACCACCATTTTTCATGTTCTTGAACTACTCTGGGGAAGAATGTGGAGAAACCAGGGAAAATTGAGCCCAGGAAGAAAGGAGTGGGGAAAGGTGTTTTTAAGATATAGGTTTATTTCTCATTATCCTACTCTGATTTGACTGGTAATAAAGTTTTTGCCCAAATTTAGTCTGTTTTGCCAGTGATGTTAATTGGTTAGTGATGTCTCCCTGTCTTTTGTTGTATTTTTTCTGTCCCATACAAGTGACTTAAGGAGTGATAGAGTGGCTTTGACGGGCACCTGGCATCCAACCAGAGTCAACTCACCACAAGGATAAATCGCTTTCTGGAACTAATGAATTCTTCCTACGAAATCTGCTGTAAAATCTTAATAGAGATTTTCCTCAACTTCAGACTATTTTGTGGTCTCAGAATCCATGTATATACCCTCTGAATATTCTTGAGCTGTAGGGAAGAATGACCTTTCTTGTCTCCACAAATAGCTCAAATAAAAACCAATCAAATCAGCCTAAGATTCAGCAGCTGCTTCTATCTATTACCAAAGCCACCTGTTAGCTCTGATCCTATGGAGCTGAGAAACTGCTTTAGATTTTTTTTTGTTATCTTGGCCTGAAAAATGCCACAGTCAACAACAAAATGAAATTATGAATGAAAGTAAATGTTCCTAATTCACAGCCATTCTTCCGTCTACACTATTTACTTCTATTTACTTGCTTTTCCTCATATGTTTCCTGGATTATCAGTTAGATTGGTTAGATTATAATCCATCATTTTAAGCATTCAAAACGCTAGTCTTTGCACTCTTAAGCATGCAATTTTCAGTTTCATCATATATATAATTTTTAATGAATTTCTACCAAGTCACCGTATTCTAACTTCTTTAAACCGAGAGGGAAAAAATTTAATCTGTGCACTCCACTCACTAATATCTGCTATAGGCATCCTTGTGTGACTATAAAATGTGAATTAAAATTATTATGAGATTCTAAAAGATCTTAATATTTTATAAAAGGGAGCTCTTAATTATAAACAGGAAGCTCTTAATTATAAATAAGCCTGAAATACATTGAGTAGCAACTTCAATTCTTCCAAATATCAGTTAATTCAAACTTCATTATAATTTTGTTTTTCTGATTTGGAAATAAACCAAGTCTGTTTACGACTTGTGTAAAAAGCCAATTGCACATTGTATCAGAAATTCACTTCATAATGTCTTTCAAAAGAATTACTCTGAAATTGACTTTTCCTTGACATTTTAATCAAAGTTTTTTATTTTTCTTAGTTTCGTTTTTCACTGTGGTCGTTGTTGAAGGATTTAGATACTATGTTTTCTGTTCCAGCTTTTTTCTTGTCATGCAAATCTAAAAGAACTAGCCTGTTTTCTTTTCCGGCACTTTAAAAAAAAACAGGGACTAGCCTTCACCATGCATTCTAAGTAGTAAAATTTTTAGCCTAGTGCTGCTTTTGTAGATCAGCATGTTTCTGGATGTGTCCCCAGGGAGAGTGGAACAGTGGATGAACAAGGAATGCTTCACCATGCGTTAGGAAAATAAAAGCATTTGTATATCTTTATTAACATCAAATAAGGGTGCATTTGCCTTCACAGCCAAGATTTTAATACCCTGAAGAGAAGATTGTTCCTAAAAATAAATGTAACTTTATATTCACACAATGCAAATTACTCAACTTGAATCTTTAGCCCAGGGTTTGCAAAGGATAAAAATCTCATGCAAGCACAATGCTCTGTGTTTTGAAAATAAAATTCAGTTATTGTTTGAGATGTATGAATTGTTGATCTTTCTCAAAATTCAGACTGCTAATTTCCCACTTTAATATATAAGGTAGTGTCATGGGTTCAGCAGTAGCAGTCATTTTTCTCCTTCTTAGTAGCTGGTGCAGTGCTGTTTTTGACTTCTGGCCTGAGAACAGTGCTGATAACACCAATGTTTTTAGTTATGGCTTAGTGATGTTTGGTCTGGCCAAGGACTTTCT
>JANRGW010020366.1:0-10552 GCA_024733675.1 Psilopsiagon aymara | reverse complement strand
GGCAGCCGCGAGGGGCGGGAGGCCTCCTGGGAGGCGGCAGTGCCCGCCTCGCTGCCCGGCCTCCCGGCGCGCCGGTGGCGGTGGCAGCGCCCTCAGCCATCGTGCCCGGCCCGCGGGGCTCAAGTGTGAATGTGAGGTGTCGCCGTGCGTGCGGAACCTGTTGTGGTATTTGTTGTAGGCCACATCTCTTTATTGTATTTCCCCCCACAGTGTTACTCCTTAACAAGGAGTTGCATCCTCAGGGCGTTTTAAGCTGTAATATCAGAGTCCTAAATCTAATTAACTGTTTTCATTAGTAACTCCGTTATCTGTGCACGCCCCAGTGTTTGGTGCCTGGACAATATGTCCATATTGTGCATGCAAACTTGTGACTTCATAATCCTTAGGTCTATGACATGTCAGTTATTTTCATTTAATAAGGTAATGAATCATGGTGTCAGAGATTGAGAATATGAGGTTGGTGTTAGGAAGTGAAAGCGCAGCATGTAGTTTAATGAGCAGTAAATATACCCGAAATGAAGGGGATATTTGTTTTTCTCCTTTAAAATATGTTTTAACTTCATTTCATTCAATGAATAGAGAGGTAATACTATTTTCCAGTGGTATTATTATACAGTGCACGGTACAAAGCCCACTTTGTATTATTCAGCTTTTTAACTAATAGGTGGATATTATTAATGATTTAACAGCAGCAAGAAAAACTAGGATGTTATTAAATATTATAGATAATATGCTCTGTTAGCATTAAATGCACAGGATTCTTTATATCTTCATATAATGGGTACCCTGATGCTTCAACTTTGGAAATGCTGTGCCTTCTTTAATTATCACTGGCCAGCTTGCTCTGTTAGTGTTTCATTGTGCTTATCACCTTGCTGTCTAAACAATTCTCACTTGAAGACTTACAGTAAGAAATGAATACCAGCATTTTGCAGTGCAAACTGTTTTTGAGACGCTACTATTGTAGCTGGTGCATACCCTTTGCATTTCAATATTCAGAACTGTTGACTTTCAAAAATGCAAAACCCACCACATCCTCCTTGGTCAGGGTGCTGCACTCGAGGCGGAGGCATGCCGGGGCTTGTGTCCTGGTGGATTGCTGAGATACCAGCCGACTTGGTTCAGTGAAGATACCTTCCAGCTTCAGTGGTCCATGTCATTTGAAGGATATGTAGTGGTGTTCTGACCACTGAATGCTTACAAGTGTCATGGATGCTGCAAGAATCTGATACTCCTGGTACTGGGACCTGGCTTCCCCTGTAAGTGGGAGCGTACACAAAAGGTTCCGCTTTATGTAGACATAGTTTAGATTCTAAGTTTTGCATACTTAATGACTTACAGGGGACTCCAAATACCACAAATACCGTGGGTTTTATTTGTAATAGGTCTGCACATATGTGCAGACAGTGGTATTTCAGAGACCCTTAACCGTAGTTAAGGTTTACCTTCTCAACTTTAATGTGTGTTTAATGACAAGTGTTATAACTAGTTTCTCTTGATTGGGGTCTTTGGTGGTGGTGAAATCAGCAAAACCATTTGGATTTCTCTTATTTGTGAGCAGGCATTAGAACTTACTCAAAGTGTTAAAATGTTGGAGATGCTGAAATGCACTGTGACACAGGATGCAATTGGTATATTTTCACTTTTGGTCTTGGATAATATTCCTGGGAATTCATAAAGGTCACGAAGGCCCATCTTTGGATCTTAATCACTTTAAGGTTTCATCAGGATGCCTAAATCTGCAAATGCCTTCTTAAACATGAATAAAGAAATATACACAAGACTATAGAGATTTCCAGACACATCCTTCTTGTTACTCATAATTTCTCTAAAGTTATAATTTGAACAGGTTGACATTCATTCCGTAAAATTGTATTTTAAGGAAGAATACCTTCAAAGAGTTCCTTAAGTTACTTGATTTGTAGAAGGAAATCTTTAAAGTAACTAACAGCAAGGACTTTAAAACTTTGATTACCTCTTTTGTGAGCAAGGGTGACCTTGGTAATTTGGAATTTAAACTTTAATGAAAGGTCATTCATAAAATATTCACGTGTCTTTAGGAAGAGTTATTATGCTCTTGTGCAGCATAATACATACTGCACAGCTTGGTGTGGGTTGGTGAGAAATAGAAGCAGCACAGTGCTGTAGCCACCTGCTTACTGTGTATTGAAGAAATTAGGAGAATCACACTCAGAATTAGAACCAGCTGATACCTTTTCTGATTTTCAGAAAGGACATATGTTCCGTTGTAATATACTGCTTAAAAAACACAAGTGTGTGCTCTTGTGTATGTACATACCCATTTCTGCATTATCACTTTGGAGTACTTTGGAACTGAAGCCACTTACATTTCTGAAACAAAACAAGTACAATGGGAAGTTTGAAATCTAACTGTGAAGTTAACGTTGGTTATCTCTTTAAACTTGTTCTTTATGTGGTAAATCCCATGTGCTTGCTTTTCTGACAAGCACAAGTTTTTACTGTTGTTAGGGCTGGAGGAAAGCAATTTTGGATCATAAGAACCAGTCTGTGTGGTGTGAGCACAGTTACTTAGAAAGTTTGTGCTACAAATGAAGGTCATGCAGCGCAAGTGATGCTGGGGGCCTAGTGGTTACCTGGGTTGTCTTTTGTGCCTCAGTGAAAAGCATTGTTTACCTGCAGGGAGAGAAAATTTATTTTTCCTTGAAATTTCCTGAGAGAAGGAAACACTTGAACGTCCTCATTCTGTAAAATTATGTTTCGAAGTACAGCAACTAAACAATCGTGTTTTGAGAAGTTGAGGAATGACACTCCTGACTTGTGAACCTTGGCGTGAATACCGAGGTTCAGGACTTTACCACAGCAGGTGTGTGTTTTGGCTCTTATTTGGCATTTGATCAGGTGCTCAACTCTAAGCTAAGTTTGTAATTCTGTTAACTGTGTGACAGTCACCTGCAGCAGGGTCTCAGCACACAAGCTGCTATCACTGACTGACTCTTGAGGCATAGTCAGTTTTGACATCAGTAGGAAAAAATCCCAATTGATTTCATCACCCACCGTGTTGACCCTGAGTGTTAGACTTAAATGATGTTTTCTGTCCCCGGGAGACATAGGTACATCTGTGCTGTGTCATGTTTTCTGTAGTTCTGGGACTAAAATGCATTTAGATAGAGGAATGCTCGCCTTCTCATTATTTATTTGACTCTCCAGACTTCACTGGAGTATTGAGTTGATTAAAATGTCTCTGTGCTTTATTGTGTAATATATTTTATATATACACGGTATGTGTTTTCAGTTTTTAAAAGTTCTGGGTTAGAGCATTACGATGTTACGGGAGAGAATGTCACTTTCAAAAATGAGTGAGCTAGTGAGAATTATTATTGCTCCCATGTTTACTTGCAACAATGAAAATGGTTAAAAACACATCACCGCTGTGAATCACCTAGCTTTTAACTTTAATTTTGCTTGTGCTCATGCACAGTATAGCTGTAGACAAAGAAAGGAGCATTATAGAAAAATACTTAAACTACAGGGCTTATTGTTAAATGATTTACTTAACTATTGTTGCCTTTTGCAGAACATTGATGTGATTTTATGATTTCACTCACCTGTAACTAGAATGACTTATTTTCCAGACAGACATGGGAAGGAAGGTAGGGTGGGAGGAAGCAGCCCTTTGTGGCCTGGGAGTTGTTTGTTGGGTGCAGGACTTAACACAGCTCTTCTCATTTGGGCTGGTCAGCTCCTTCCAGGATTTGCAGTCATAGCTGCATCAGGTACCTGAAGGCAGAAGGGAGTGAAGAAAGTAAAGCTGGGAGAGAGAGGAAGATGCATGAAAGGAAAGGAATTGAGATACCCCAGGGGAGAAACAGGACACAAGTAGCAGAAGCAAGGCAATACAAATGAGGGAAAGGGGGAGAGTAGAACAGTTATAAAGGGAGAAAAGTGAAAGAATATGATGACAGGAAAGGAGACAAGGAAAACAAAAAAGACCTTGGCAGATAAAAAGAAGAAAGGAAATGAAACAAAAGGGGAAAAAAATCACCCCTGATTCTTAGCAGAAACAGCATCTGTTGTCAGTAACAGATGAGTGTTTCAGTGTCTGGAAAAGCTATTTCAGATGTGGGGGAGGAAAAATGGACAGAGATTAACCAGCTGATGGAGATGGGAAAGGTCATAGGCAGGAAATATGGAATTAAAGAGAAAAAGAGAAAGGAGGAAAATAAAAAGAGGTAATTAGGCTAAGCCTGACCATGCTGTTTTCTGGGTTCAGTGAAGTCCCAGCATGTTCAGACCCAGCTGTTTTTCTATAGTTCTTGCTCCTTGGACTACTAGACCTTGGGGAGATTAGAAGAGCAAATTCTGTCCCTGATGAAGCTAACTGTAGAGATTTTCATTTTTATTCAATTTCAGTGGGGAGAGAGTGTTATCCACACTGCTTGGTGTTAGGTAATGTTAGTGAAAGTGGCAGCAACTTAAGCAATGATAGGTGATGAAGAAGGCCAGTTTCCACTCAATAGGAAGGTGGCAACTGTTGTTGAAGAAGGAAAATGTAAACTGCTAAACACCATCAGACCCAAGCATTTATGTGAAAGACTTCTGTACCCAATCTGGTTTACTTTCTACAGAGGAGATTAAAAATTTGAAGAAACTTGTTACCTCCCTTGACAAATATTTTCCTTCTTGAGCACACTATTTTGTCTACAATCCTCACAGACTGTAGTTCAATTTGACCTAATTTTCTGCTGATTTTTTTGTAATAATTCAGCAGGGTATGTTTGATGGCTGTACAAGGATTTGCATGGGTTTTTTCACTGAAATACATTGTCATGTGTTCCAGTAACAGCCGCCTGCCTGTCCCTTTGTGATCCTGACACCAGTATTTGGATTTAGCTAAAATTCATAGTCAGGGTCAGTTGGAAGTGAGATATATTTCAGACCCCAAATTAACATCTGGAATAAACATACTTTGAAATATATCTTAATTATTATAATTTGCATTGTGGTGTAGATGAAGTGAATATAAGGCTCTGGTTTATTTTAGATCAGGTCTTACATGTCTGAATTAATACTTGGGAATTGTACCTGTGCCGGGACTCTCTCAGGTGAGCTGCAGAAGGGACACTGATGCAGTATAAGCTGTGGGGAAATGAGCCACAGACTTGTAGTCAGTTCAATCCTAGTTAGTCTCAGCTACTTGCCATGCTTGCCTTATGTGCCTGTCTGAGCAACACCTCCACCTGTCCCTTCTCTTGAATCCTCTGCTACTCTGGCCCCACAGTGCCCTTTTCCACCCGACTCCCTACCTCACACTCCAATGCTGACTGCTCTGAATCTCTCATCTTGGCTCTTCAGACCCATGCTGAAGCTCGCTGGGCTGTGCTGTGCTGCTCCTTAGCTTTCTGACACTCTGCCCCTTTTAGCAGTTGAAGCCGCTTCAAGTATCTGCATCTCCAAACTCATTTTCCAGGAAGGAAAATCTTGCACTGGATTTCAAGCCACTTTGTTCTATAGGGAGAATTAAATTAAACAATCAAAAAAATTACCAAGCCACTCATACCAAGGGCAAAGTGCCTGTGAAAATGGGAACTTCATTCTCTAATGCTGTATTTTAGCAAAAATGCCCATTTCCACCACCTGCACCGGTCTGTGCAGCTCATTTACAAATCCTGCCGGACCCTAAAAGAACAGGGCTGTCTCCCATGAGACATGCCTGTGCTAGTCTTGCCTGTGCTTTGCTAGTACAATTCAGGACTTTCCTGTCAGAGAGCATAGGTCACACAGGTGGTGCACTTTGTGGCCTGGTGTCACTTTAGTTTTTTCCCCATAGCAGAAGAATATGGAGGCTCTAGGTCTGTAACTGCTGAGCAGTAAATGGAACAGAACTGTGATAATGTTATTGTTTGGATTTGTACTTGATGAGAAAGTATAGGGAGCACTGGAGGCAAGGGGATTGAGGAAAGCAAGCACAGAACACAAAATCAGCAGAAAATAGTTTGCCAGGAAAAAAGCTTTGGTTTTGTTAAGCTCACATTATGGAAAAAAATCCTCGTAATCCGTAAAAACACCACATTTTCTTTTCAGACAACTCCATATTTTAAAAATCAGAGCAGCTATCTAAATCACGCTGAAGTTTGTTATTACCCTTTGCATAGTATGGCCTGAAAAAATTGAGCAGGGATGTTAATAGGAATCCTGAGTGAAAGTTTTGAGCTAGACTCTACTACTCCATAAACATCTCTGTTGTTGATTTTGTTGAAGCAGTCCTGAGTGATACTGCAGGTTTCCCAAAGGACCACCTAAAGAAATTCAAGAATATCGGAAGTTAAAATTCATTAATAGATACTTCCTGGCATCATTTCTGTTATTTGCTGCCTCCCTGAAATTTTCTTTAAAGATCGTCATGCCTAGCACTTAGTAGTTGACACTTCTTGCCATGTTCTTGGAAAGCAGACAATAAACTTCGAGCAAATATTATCAGCTGCCAAATTCAATGGAAACAGACGATTTGCAGTGAAGCTGGAAGTAAATAGAAGTTGGTGTCACAGTTGGTTCTTCCTGCCTTCCCCTGACTGCTGCCTCTCTTCAGACAAAAAGCCCCCAACCAAATAGTGGAAAAGATAACTAGTCATAAGCAGCAATTTGCGTTTCTTCCCCTTGGCTTCCTAAGGAGGACTCTCAGCTGGGGGGAGCACAGCCTCTGATGCAGAACTCCTGCCATCATGGACATCTGATATAGAATCAGACAAAGAAAGGACCTTACTGACTTTTCACTGCCTGAAAATCAACAAGAAGAGTTGATTAAAATTTCCTAAGGGAAAAATGAGGATTTGACTATCCTGAAGCATTCTATAAATGTTTCAATTTTACCACCTCTCTTGAAAACAGCAACAACAAAAAAACAGGCAATAAAGGAGGTAGGGAAGTGAAAGCGAATTCAATTTTCCTTAGTTTTATTTTTGAAAGTATTCAGGATCCAGGGAATGTCTTTAAGGTTTTTCAGAACTTCCAACAATATGGGAAATCAGTTGTTTGCATAGTTCTGCCAATAAGATTGGTGACACGTGAGGGCTTGTGACTTCTTTACCAGTATAAGCTTTGGTAGTAAAACTCGTTTTATTGAAATCCCTTAGAATGCTTCAGATAGTCACTGTGTGGCTAGTAAGGATATCTTTAGCATTCAGATCTCAGTGAATATAACAGCTTGTGTTCAAATGATCTATTTATGTAGATATTATCACTATACAAGTACTATTCATGATCTCACGTAGGCAACACAGGTATTAAAGCCTGTCTCAAGGTAAGGAGCAACAGTTCTGTGTACCAATACAGCAACCTTGGCAGGATTCCATATGAGAAAGCTACTGAGCATTTTTTTTCTGGGGAATTGTACCAGTCTCCTGTCAATGTGGAGAATAAGCTGGCAATACAGGGAGACAAAGATGAGAAGGACATTCCTGTGTCTTCCTCCCAAAGGAACGCTGATGGTAGATGCCACTTTTCCAGAATACTTGCTGACCCTTAAGTTACCTATTAGTTCAGAGGCTCTTCTTGCAAAAGGAAGGAACATTCAGTTTAAAAATCTTCCAGCTAAAAAAATACTGTAACTCTTCAGAATTTACTTAGGGACTGTTCTAAACTAGTAACAGCAATGGGATTGGTTTCATAAAGAAAAAACAGTTTTTCCAAACGGATTCTAAGTTATTTTAATAGGGAGAGGAGAAACTGGCAGATGTAGAAATAGAGGAAACTTTTAGTTTGTCAGGTAACTTTGCAACAGTTAAGCGTGGCCTGTCAGACAAAAGATTCACTTACCCTTATACGTCTGCTTTTCAGATAGACAAAAAGGAAAGGTTGTTGTTGGAGCAAACAGTGAGTTTCATTTTTTTTTATGTTCATTTTTTTAAAAAAGAATCCATTTTGGGGAAAAAAAATTAATCGATTCAGAGGGCAAAACCAAGTCAGTGTCTGCATCAAATCATTCCCAGTTTAGTATTTCTGTTCCTAAACTTCAGTCTGTCAGTGGTCAGCAACATATACTAAACGAGCAGGACAGCAGGTGTCTCCTGGGCATCACCAAAACCCTTCAGTGAATGTTACGGTGTGCTCTGGTGCAATGAAGACTTGTACTCAGGGCCTTCTGCTAAGCATGAGAATGAAAAAGATGAAAAGCAAAATCTTCATGGCACTAAAATGATTTATAAGACTGATTTTCAAGTACAGCATAAATAGAAATTCTTTTGACATTCTTTCAATTGTGCCTTAGGTGTGCTTTAGAAGAGTCAGAAAAAATCAATTAATAAAACAGCACTCATACATTCTGCATGGTTTTAAATGTATTTTGAACCTAAGAGTTGAATAATTTCTTCATCATAATTTACAGAAGACCTCAGCATGCTTTAGGTCTTCATAAAATTGAGATGCTCTTTTAGGTCTGTACTTAGCTCATAAGGAGAAGAATATTCCTGGAGGGCCAGAGGTGCAGCAGAAGCCTGATCTGCAGGGCTTCTGATGGCTATGAGAGCTCAGTTCTTGCCCTGGCAGTGTTGCAAGGTTAGGAAGAGATTCTGGGTGCCTATTTACCTGGAGGTTGTGATGTTCATTAATTCATCCTATGTGATAGTAAAACTTCACAAAATCTCTCCATCCAAAATAAATTTTACATTGTATTTTATGGCTTTCATCAAGTTCTTAGCTAAACTGCCAGGTAATGGTATTTTCTGTCTATTAAACACATGTTACTAATCATGGCTATCTTTGCAGTCCACTGTGGAAGCCAAAATCCATTGAAATAAGCAGTTTTCATATGACACTTCTGTTGCACTGAAACGCCTGTTCAGGAGCGGGGAGGGTAATTGTCAAAGATTTCATCACATGTTCTGTGATGGCAAAACAGTTTCTTCAGTCACAGGCAAATGGATGCCTGCAGCATCAGTTCAAAGCTACAGACTGCAGCTAGAGTCGCCATCACATTTTTGTTGGATGCGACACTCTTTCGAATGCCTTTTTACACGACAAAGATTGCTAAGGACCTTCCCAGCTTCTGATGATTAAATGAAGTCCCTAGTGTTAACAAACAAAAGGTCTGTAACTGAAATGCTCATTGGGAAGATGTATTTATCTCTTTGTATATTACCTTGAGGTTGGTATCTAAACCTCTCAGCAATATTTTGTTTCTGCTCCAGGTTAATACAGCCACTATTTCAGAGATTCTTGCTACTTGTTTTGACAGTATCACTGTGTGTCTGCCTCCAGTTTCTCAATCCTTTGATGTAACCAGATTTGTGGTTGTAATTAAATGTCACCACCCACTCACCTGCTCTTGCTGGACCAGGGCTGGTCTTCTGCCTGGGTTTAATTGTGCCTGAATTCAGCGAGCAAATACCTGAAGTTCGATTTGGCTTTGCTGTGTTTAAGGTCAGCACTCAAGCAGGAGCAAGGCATTCCGTCTCTGGTAGGCCCTTGGTCTGAAAAGCCGCCTGGTTTGCTTCATACTCAAAGCCACAGTGATAGTATATATTAAGAGAATTAATGATCCAGGTTTTTAGTGCTGAGAAAAGTATAGTTGGATAGGTGGGGGGGAGTCAGAGAAAAGTATAGTTGGATAGGTGGGGGGGAGTCAGTTGTTATTTTTTGTGTTTTTTTTTTTTTAGCTGATCACCATGTTCTAAGGTGCAGTTTTCTTTCTGATGTGTAACACGACACCAAGTGTATTAAGAACCACAGGATTGCCACTTCATTGTTGTATTCTTTCAGTTTCTTTGTATTTGCTAGTGCAGAGAGGGAAGCCTTACTGCATTGTTTAAAAACTGGAAGAGTCTGGAGCAAACCTGTTGTTGTAGGGGCTTGTTTTCTTGCCAGCCTTGATAGAATTAACTTCTACTAACTGCTCAGATAAGAAAAGCCCATCAGTGCAAGACTGATGGATATCCTAACAAAGAAAAACAGAGTTCAAGGAGAGTATTTCCCATTCATGTGTTTTAATGGAAAGGTTGCGAAAGAGCTTTGAGTGGGAGTGGTTGCCCGGAGTATTGAGGTTTGTTTCTGTCATTTCTGCTGCTTCCTTGTGAGTTGATTAAACCCTCCTGGAATCAGCATTTTGCCCTATGTATTCACGGTTAGTTTAGGCTACAGATCCATGACCTGAGTTTTAGCCTGATGCACATCTGCTGCTAGCTTTGAAGTGAGAAGCGTTTAGGTATGTTGATGGGTATTCAGCATCCCTGAAAATGAAGCCCTCTGTATGAGTACTCAAATTCCTAGTTTTGTGTGCCTGAAGGAAATTATACAAGTTTGAAAATGCTGACTTTAAAACGTAGTTTGGTTTCCAGTATTGTAAGTAGACAAAATAAACTTCATATCGCATGAGGTACCCAGGGACTTAATTAAGGTGAATTAAGTGTTTTAAAATCTTTGCAGGACAGAAACTGCAAAGTATGTGCAGAATAATAAACCACATGTATGTTCATCAATGAGAAATAGATTTTCAGATTCTAGGGAAGTTTATATTGGATATGAGGAAGAAATTCTTTACTGTAAGGGTGGTGAGGCACTGGAATGGGTTGCCCAGGGA
>JANRGW010020365.1:0-47151 GCA_024733675.1 Psilopsiagon aymara | reverse complement strand
AGGCTCAGAAAGTCCTTGGCCAGACCAAAATGTACTAAGCAGTAACTAAAACATTGGTGTTATCAGCACTGTTCTCAAGCCACAAGTTAAAAACACAGTGCTGCACCAGCTACTAAGAAGGAGAAAAATGACTGCTGCTGCTGAACCCATGACAATGGTTTATGATTTAATGGTCCAACTTTACATAGAATACCAATTTCTGAGGTCTGCTATCACTAAAGTTCCTGAAAATTAAGCTATTATTAAATGAAACTAAAAGATACACATTATTTCACTTCAACCCCTCTCAGAAAGAACAAGTCCAGCTCCTCATCAGAGAGTTTCTTGTGATTGCTGTCTTAGCAGAAATTCGTAATGAAGGACCTGAAATAGGCAAGTGACAAAAGTGATACCAGTTCACACGAAAGGGAAAATAAAAATGTTCAGGGCATGCGGAGGCATGAAATTAGAGTTCAGATGAGAAGAATGCTGAGCAGCATTGCTATGAGACATCCATAGCATGTTTCTGGTGAAGAGAGATTTCCTTCTGCTTGCAATACCTTTTTTATAATATAAGGTATGAAAAAGCTATCTCCTTTGTGAAAAGTTGTATGTTCTGGATTGTGTTTGGGTAAGGGCAGGCTGCAATGTGCAAGGGGTGAACAAGTGATGAGCAAGAAACTGGTATTGCGGAAGTGTTATGATGCAAAATGAGAAAAATAGTAATTGGTGCCAAAATTATTAAGCACCCTTGTTTCTGATATGTTGTGATACCATTCTTTTACCAACCTTTGCATCACTTTTCATCTGATTCTGTTATTCTTTGCTTATACCTTTTCCACATGTGGCCTTTGAATGAGCATTTGTGGTATCACTTGCAAATCTCCATTCTAGCAGACAATCCATGTGTAGTGTAATTTTAAGTGCTTCAGAATATGATACAGCTGGCAAGATAAGGGCAATTTATGAGCATTACTAACTGAATTTAAGGGTCAATACAAGTCAACTCTGACATATCCAAATTGATGAAATGATTACATGCAGCTATGTTAAAGACCAAAACACAAACAAAACAAATTAAAAGCCATTCTGGTTTTCACTGAAAAACTGCTTTTCACTGAGCAGACAAAATCTGCAGTGCTTTTAGCTTATGTTTTTAAACATCCTTGCCAGGTACTATGAAGCCTGTGGTTTGGGGGTGTGGCTGTGTTTTTGATCAGGGTGTTTTTTTTCTCAGTGAATATTGTGTGCTTCAGGATAATAAATGAGGAAATATTTTATGGTTTTTTTCCCCCCATACCATTGCTTTGTTTTTGTTTTGTCCATTCACATTAAGTAATACCAAACTGGAAATGGATTTACTAATTAGATTAGGGACCACAGCTTGGCAATGTTGGCATAAAGGCCTGGCACTTTAAATGGGTCATCATCATTTTGTTCGAGAGTGAAAGGTTTCAGTTACAATATTTCAAACTGATCAAAACCACTAATTTAGAACAGCTGGATTTCCACTAAAAAACCCACCAAAAATGTAGTTACAGAACAGTTAAAAGCTCTCAGTGTCACTTAATTGCTTGCAAACTGATTGATCCCTTATAATCTCAATTAAAGCTGGTTTAAGCAAGATGTTACATTTAAAAAAAAGACACATTGTTTTCACTTGTAGGTAACTCATGTGACTGTTAAATGACAGGGGGGTTTGTTCAGTTATGGTGTAATTTGCACTTCATAAAGTAACCTGTATTCATGACTGCACTTTTATTGCTGTGAGCTGTTGTTGCTTGAGACTGCTAAGGCTGATTTAAGAGTTGATAGTAAACAGGTTGGGTAGAGGTGTTGTTTGAGGTGGGAAAGTATTCAGCCAAACCAGCAACTCCGTAGCTATTTTCTCAAAGCTTAAAACTTTTTTAAGGATTGGGGTGAGAGGCACCTTGAACAATTGAATCAATGATATGATACACAGGTTTGAAATGTCTGTTGCTAAGAGTTTGTTATATATTTGTGATACAAAGTTTCAGTCATTGACCATAGAAATATTATTTGTTACTGACTTCTCATGGTGGAGTGTTTACTGCAGTTTGCTTGAGCAAGGGATTTTAGGGACTGTTTTGCAATATAATCTTGGAGGAGTGTTACAAAAAGACTAGTCAATAAATGATTTGGGAAATGAGGGTTGGAGTGTTCTGAAGAGCCTTGTATAAAGCACCTAGTCTCATGCTGAGAATGAAACGTCTCAAATTATTATCCAACATAGCCAACAAGCCAAGCGGGAGGTTCCTTAAAGTCACCACTGTCTGTCCAAACAAAGCATGTTTTGCAGCTGATCTCCTTCTCAGAGCTGTGAGGCCAGAGATATGCATTGTATGTGTCTCGCAACCCTTTCCTGAGGGGAGATCCACAGACTTGCTGAACAGCTGATTAGCCAAGACTGCTATGCTCTGTTTGGCATGGAGATCAGCTCTGTTTTTTCCCCAAGGGGTTCAGACCTATGTTTCCCACTTTAAGGAGCAGGCTGCAAAGGGAGAGGTAGAGGCTGTTGGACAGGAGTGATGGTCCCATTCTTCAGTAGGTCTGTCTGTGCAGAGAGAGTTACAGTTTTCCTGTATTTATACTGATCACTTACAGGATAAAATGGATGAGCAGGAATTCATCAATAAACTCAGAGTGGGGGATAAAGTCTATTTGTCCAGTATCCTGTACCCCAGTGAAACCCAGCTGGCTAAAAGCTGGCACTTTTCATTTTTACTTTCGCTTTCCAGGATGCTGCTGGGTTTTTGATTTGTATTTTGTCTGGAGTTTTGATTAGTTTACTTTTTTTAAAAAGCCAGTTGTCAGTATGTGAACTGGTTCAGCAAAAGGTTGTCCCTTGCTGCTCCTCCCTCTAGCCTGCAATGCCCCAGGTACACTGTCTAGAACTCTGGACTAGAATATCCTCAGGCAAAAGGAGTCACCAGTGTCATTTTGGGCTGTTCTGCTAGGGCAAGAATCACTCCATTTGCACAGTCTCTGAAATACAGTGGTCAGACTCTTGCTTTCTGTTTTAAACATGGCTAGGTTTTCTTCTCTCCTCTGATTCTTCCAGAGCCCTGCTCTCCTGGTATTTATGAACACCCTGACTCTTAGTTTGGATTTATATGTGGGCAGCATGTATTTTGTCCTCTTCTAACACTCATTCACCTTTGCTTTACTGAGGCTTGACATGTCATAGGCTTTTAGCCTTTTCCCTGTGTAATAGGGTCTGACTGCTTTCATAGTTTTGCATCTGTTCTAGTAAAAAATTCATGTTGTTAAATATGGCTGACCAGAATTGTACCTTGTATTCAGCTGAGGTTATGCTAGTGGCTTGTATGATGACATTAGTTCTTGCCTGTCTTGTCTGGAAATATCACCTTATGATACAAGGTAGGTCTGTCTGTCTGTCTGGTGTTTTAAATTTTCCCCTGCCAGATCACATTGGTGATTCAGTTACCCTGTGATCAAGTCAGACAGACTGATCTTTCCCCTCAGTATCTTCTAAAATGATCCCTGGCTTCCCACATCCTGTGTATGTTAATCACAAGCTTATTATTTAATAGTGTGGGTGACCTGCTATAGCTGTTGTAAAGAAAAAAAGGCAGGGAGAGGGGTATTGCTGTGGTTTCCACTCTGTCTTGTGATAAGTGTGAGCCTGACAGTTAACATTTTTGGGGTCTGAGACAAAGTCTGCTGAATTAAGACCTAGGATGGCAGAGAAGTAACCACATTGTACATTGATGGGATTCTGGTGTAAAATCATGTGAAACTGCTTGGCCGTGTCATCGTGGCTGGAGAGTTGTTTTCTTATGATTGATTGCAGAACTTGAAATCTGTGAAGCACTTGTAAAATAAGAAAGGACATATCTGTTCTGATTACAACTCCCAGCATTATGTAGTAGCTGAGAATGAGATTTTGGAATTACAAATCTGGATTTAAGTTTCTAATGTCTCCCTAAGCTGCTTAAGTGGGTCGTAAGTATTTTTTCTTGTAATGCCCTTAACTTGTCTCTGCCTTTTTCTATATCTCTGACATGGGAGAAAGGTTTACCTCCTACTCGTGTGTTTTGTATACTTACGTTGCAAGACCTTTAGGGAAGTAACTTCTTTATTGTCTTTGCATACTGTCTAAAATGAGAACCCCCCCCAACTTGCTTCTCTTGCTTGAAGGCTGTGGAGCCTGTCAAGGTTTAACAATGGTATTTGAAACATTTTCTTCTTTTGAAAACACTCAGTTAATAAAGTAGAATAGTTTCCAGGTGCAGCTTTTTCAAGAACAAGACATTCTTGTGATGGGAGATGTGAATATTATATATAAGCTTCTTTGAATCATACAGTGGATTTGAGGTATATTTTTGTAAGCATCTTTTAAAGTGAATACACTGCTAATTTCCTTACTGAAACACATTTTCTTACACCATTGTTTTGATGTGTTGCCAGATTTTGTTATCTTTTTATTTTTTTGTGTGCTGAATTTGATGTAAATAGTGATCTGTATGGGAAAATAGTGTTGAAGAAATGAGTGTTTGGCATGTCACAGTCTTTTGTCTTCCTTTTAACATGAAATAAGCAGTCTTTTTTCTTTTTAATGAAGAAGGGGGAATAATTGCGTGCACTTCATACATTCTCATGTTCAAATAGAAATTTTGCCCTGTGCCTGCCATTCTTTTCTTCAGTAGTAATTCAGTAGTGACTGTTTCTATACTATCTTTGTACGTTGCCTGGGTAAAGGGTGGGAAAGCAACATTAGTACATGAAATTTAAGATTTAGATAAAATAAGGCAATGCTGGGTATGAGGCATGAGTACTTGAAAGCATATTTGAAGAAGCATAAAATTGCAATAATTATATCGGGATGATGTAAAGACTTAAGTGGTTTCTCATGCACATTTCAGTGCCAGAGTTGCTGCTGTTACTCATTAACTATTTAAAATTCCAAGTGCAGCATCTCACAGCTTAGTGACTGTAACGTGCTGAGCCTCTGGCATAAACAATTAAAGCCCAAAATGCTTGGATTAAAGTTTGATTTGAAAAGGAGATTGATTTATTTGTTTCTCAGGTTCACAATTATCCTTAGCAAAAAGTAATTTTGCATTCTCTGTTCGGAAGGGAAAGCAAACCATTGTATCATTTCCAGAGAAAATACCAAGTGGATGTGATAACATCTGTGTTTCCATGTAGGCATTCACAAGCACAGAAAAAGTACTTCTCTACTGCTTTGTAAGTCACTTTGGTCTTACATTTATTTATTGATTTAGAAGCAGAGGAATTTACAAATCCTTAAGTTTGATGGGGTGTTGCTTGCAACTTGCATAAGGAAGTCATGTCGAGCAAGAGAACCGAGAGAACCGTATTGTCTGTGTTTGTGCTAGTGGGCTGCAGATAATAGTAACCTGTTGGGAAGCTGTCACATGAACCTTGAACCTTGTTATATGTCTTACGTAGACTCACAAATGAAAAGACCAAGGACTAAGTCTCCATCAAATTACTTTAAAAATTACTTTAAGAGCATATTCTCATGCATGAACCCTCAGGAAATCAAAGTAGTAAAAGAAAAGGAAGAAGGAAATGGGAAACATAATGCACAAAAAGTGAGAAATGTAAGTATATAGTTAAGAGTGCATTTTTTTCATGTCAGAAAAGGATGACTGGAGTTTGTGTTTCCTTGGCAGTGTGTCTGTGGGAAGGGACATGACTTCCCAATAGCAGGTTGAGCCAAGAGAGCGTCAACTTGGAGTACAGTGAAAGTTGGATCTTTTTTGTTATATCAGTATTTATGTCAGTGTAACAAAGGAGCATGTGCAGGAAATCCATCTCTTGTTGGATACATTTACAGTATAGGAGATCATATATGAAGTCAGAACAGAGAGGGGGGAAGGGCTTTTTCCTTTTTATTTATTTACTTTTAAATTTTAATTGAGGTATTTAATTGAGAAGGATTTAGTGGTTCAGTGTTTTCTCACAGTGAAGTTAACGGTGTCTGGAGAGGGTGAATCATCTTGTCCCATCTGTCAGTCAGTTGAATATGAGAAGATAAGAGCCTGCATACAGTGCCTTTGATTCATAGGCTTTGAGAACTGCAGGTGTGCATTTTGTCATCAGTCTCTACAGTGCGTTAATGAAACAGTGATCATCAAAGTGGTTCTGTTCACTGGGAAGCCTGGGTGGCCTACCTCACCTTAAAAGGGAGAACATACCGTTCACCATTTGGAGAGAACTTGTTTTTCTAAGCTGAGAACAGGAAAAAATGTGAGTCTTTAAATATATGTTGGTTTTATTCTCACGGTATATTTTTATTTTTAAGGGAAAACAGGTGTTAGGTCTTGTCTGATTTCAGAGTACCTTAATCTCGAAAGCTGAATTATCTCCAAGTAACAAATAATGATACTTGTCTGTACAGTGTCTTGATTGTGCTCTACTTTTTCCTTACTGGTAACGTTATTACTTCGGCCTGAAATTCTCTGTGATTTGAATTTCAGTTTCATTCTTTTTTCATTTTATTGGTTTGTACTGCACTCGTATATTCTTGTATGCTGGTTTATGTTTTCAACAAATATTTTAGCATTCATGACAATCATGTGCTTTTAAAAAATAATATGCAATATCCTTCTTTTTGGCACTCAGCGGAGGACAGCTGTGATCAAAGCAGTCAGAAAAGATGTTAAACGTTGGGTCCTGTCTGTTACGCTTACCCTACGGCAATTTTAGGAGATAGCTTGCCTTGCAAAGCATTCTTTTGCAGAGTATATTTTTATCTCAGTGGTGTAGCCCTTCTGTGTTGTCCTGTTTGCACAGAATTGGAGTGAAAAATAAATAATTTTGGTGTTCTTTGCAATAATATATGAGTGTGTCAATTATTGAGCAACTGTGCTCAATACACTGGGCAGTACTTTCTCAGATAAACAGTGTTGCAAACTTGGCCTGTCACCTGGTGGGGTGGTGCTAAGACTCGTACAGTTGTCTATAAACATGGAAATTAATGTAACGTGTAAATAGGCCAGGAAGAGCAGGGCTCTCATATGCAAGGCACTGTATGAGCAAGATTAAATACACCTTTTGGTACTAAACTCCTGGTGACTTCTCTCATTTAAATATTACGGTCAGCACTGAAATACTGGTTTTGATAATTCATGACAGAAATGTGTCTGGAATAATGTATTTTTCTTTCAGGAAGGGTTCCTCAGGGAAATATCATTGTGGAAGTAGAAAGTGAAACAAGGTTTGATCTAGCAAGGATTGCATACTTTCACAGATAATGATAAACAAAATCTGCACTAAATAACAGTGAAACTTGTAAGGGATATAAGGCATTATATTTTATGAAATAATTTAATGTTTAAATTAGGAGGGTAGGATTCCTAGGAAGAAGTTTGCCTGTGGAACAGGTTATTTCTGTTATGTAGTTGCTCGCAGCTGACTCTGAAGCAGCTGACTCTGGCTGCTGACTCTAGCTGCAGGTCACACTCACCTGTGCCAGATGGAGGTTTTCTTTCTTGGTGCACTGGAGTACTAGGTTACCATGATGAGGGAATTCCAAAGGGACAGATGAGGCATACTGAGTGTCTTGATTTGTTTTGAAAGAGGGATGAAGTGAAGGGCTTCCTTCCAAAGATGTACATCACACTGAGCGCCTGAAAATTCCCACTCAGGTTTTCCATCTGGCTGGCAGTCAGTGCTGGGAATATGTTGGTTGCTTCCCAGGAAGCTACGTAACCTTGACCTGACACTAGAAGAAAAAATCTTTTGCATGTTGTTTTGCTGGGTTTGTAATTAAGAATATACATTAGAGGGCTACCGAAATCAGAGAGATCCTGCACATTTCCTTAAAGTAATTGCACTATTTTATTTTGTCTAATAAGACCTGGATATGGTAATAAAGTGTAATACTTACTTGGATGAAAGTAGTCACTTATTTAGCAGGAATTTTTAAGTAAATGCCTCAGATATTTTTATATTCTGTGGTTACCCCTCCCATGCGTAGGGCAAGGAGCACTTGCTAAATGAATCCAGAATTGTAGCTCTGCACTATTATCCGGCAACATCAGTCTGTGGTGAATATGTATTCCTGGACAAGGTAATTATTATGTTCTGATACTTGTAAATATGTAAGTACTTGCATACCTTTATTATTATGTGTAGTTCTGTTGAGTCATAGTTAAGTGTGTGGGAAGACGTAAGATTGAGCCCTTATTTTATGTAACTAAATTACTCTTCAAGGATCCTATTTAACAGTCCATTTGCAGCATCCTATGATTTACATCTAGTAGTTTATGTAGTTTAATATGAAGTAACCATTAATGTTCAATAAAGGTGCCCTAGATACATTGGTTTATAGGTCTTGTAACTCTTGAATTACAGTTGGTGACAAGTCTCTCTAAACCAGCTCCTGAGCTGAAGTTCATAATTTGTATTTAGTATATACAAAGCCTGCAATGTTCTATGAAGTATTACAGAGGAAGAACGTTCTAAAGGGAGTCTGATGATCACAAGGAGTGAGCTTTTCTCAGGCTCCCATGAGGAAGAAAATGCTGTTTTGCACTTTAAACAGCATAGCCTACAGAAAGTGATACCGTTGCATTTCTTGGTATATTCCGAAAGTTTAGAGAAGCATTTGTCTGCCTTTCAGTGAAAATTCTGCATCATCACTTAAACTTCTTTACCGGACAGTGTATGTGTATGAAAGGATCATTAGAACCTCTTTTTAACTACAAATACTCATTTAATTTTAATAGGCAGACTAGAATGGGCTAAAAGAATGTGGTATGATGATATGTGATGCATAAGCCCCTCTTTTTAATCAGCTGTTCAGATGAAGAGAAGTAAATTACGTGATTCCAACACGTATTTTTAGAAGTATGTGACATACAGGATTCATACATGAGTTTTCCTATCATTTTTTGTATTTGTTTAATTTCTCTTTTTGTTTTGTATTTGGCAGAGAGGGAGGAGAAGTTTCTCTTCTTGGGTAAGGTAGTGGCATTTCTGTAGTTGTTGATAGCTGGAATATGGCTTCCTTTCATGAGGAGAGCAGAAAAGTGTCTTGATGTAGGCTTCCATGAGGTTACCTGGTAGACTGACTCTATAAGAAGGTAAATTGATGGGAGGAGACACTTTATTTTATTACCCCAGGCAAAATCTCAGGGCTGGTTTTGAAATTACTGGAGGCAGGCTGGATAGCTGGAGTTATTTTTGTATCAGTCATGGATGGGGAAGTGCCTGGGTCTTGGCAGCAGAGCTGATTCAGCTCAGTACGTGGCTGTGGCGTGGTGCTGAGGTGGCTGGGTGACTCTGCTGGCAACGTTTGCAGCAGCAGTTCACAGCTTCCTGCTGTAATTCACTCACTGCACCCAAAAGACTTGTTGGGTAGCTGAAATGTTTTGAACTTCAAGTCATATTAAGTCAGTTTGCTCACATGGCCTGTTTTTAACTGAGCCTCTCAGTTTTAATATGCTAAAATACACTTGCTTGATGGGGAGTTTTATAGGGGAGCTGGTGATGTACTCTGCTTGCTGCAGACCTGCAGTGTCCCCTCTCATTCTATGACTCAAACTCATGTGCAAAATCTTTCATCTCACGGGAATTACGAAACTCACAGGGTTTCACCAGGAAGGTTTCGGGCAAATGCTGTTGCAGTCATAAACTCAGTCTCGTGCTCAGGCCTATTTTGGCAGCTTATTAGTAGATGTGATTCATGGTGGATTCAAAGAAGGTTACTGCATTTCTGCAGGACTTCTGGTTTTGCACTGTTCCGGAGCTTCATGACTGTCCTGTGGCTGTTTATCAGTGCTAAAGCATGTACAGATTCCTCTGCAAAGAAGAATGTTGATCAGTTGACTGACATTTGGTAATAAGTGCAGGAAGCTGCTTCTTTCCTTTCTACAGAGCTGCTTAGTCTGGCAACCTGTGTGTTATGAAGGTGACTAAAAAGCAAACACAAATCTTGTTCCTGCTCCGAATTTTTGAATAATTAGCTGCGAGTTCCTACGAAGATCGTAGAATGAGTAATTCCATTGAAATCAGTGACTCAGCCCATTGCATAAAGATTGGCGCAGGTAGAAACTGTGCAGTGTGGTCTCTCAACAGTAAGAGCCAAAATCAGTGTTCAAGCCTTTATGCTTCAGGGCGTACTTGTATCCCAAAGTGAAAATTACTGATGTACTCAGGTTTTAACCAAAGAAAGCAGAGTTCTGCTTGAGGCTAAAGTGAAAAATTAGGTCTTTTTGTTGCTCTAAATGATCTTCATGTTTACAAGGAGTGTATGTATGTATGTTTTTGTTTCCTAATCAGATATCTACAGAACAGTTGGAACTATAGATTTCCTAATTCATGTCAGATTTTTTGAAAGCCTTTTTTCCCCCCCAAAGGATTACTTAAGAGCTTTCTCCATTTAGTAGGCAGCATGAAGAATTCTGTAAGTCTTGCTACCCATCTGGTTGCTGTAGCCTTTGGCTAAACGGTAGCCTTTTCTCTACATTAGGTATTGCTATAAATTCGTTTAGCTAACTTATCTTGAGTTTAAACATCTACATTCATTTATGCATAAAAAGGATAAAGCAAAATCTAATTGTGTTAGTGTTAGTTTCTGGATGTTGGGTGAGTCCAAATTTACAAACTTTACTAATGTTAGTTTTTAGATTTGAAGTCTGTTCCTGTAGAGCAGTGTAACAGTCAACCTGTATGTAGGTATACTTTTGAAACACACTCCCAGACTTCTGATTGCACTATGCATTTTCATTTCTTCAAGCCTTTTTTTTTTTTTTTTTTCTCTTTCATGCCTTCCATGTGTAATTTTTAGCATCTTGCACATGGAATTATGCACATGGGAATTGGGGAGTGCATTGATCAGCTGTTTCCGGCACCTCTCCATTTGTTTGTTTTTTGTTCTATTTGCTTGCTTTGTGCATACTCTTGAGCAGAAAGCTGACCTTATCATTTTCAGCTATCTGTGGTGTGGCAGCATGGAATTTTTTATTGCTTTTCTTTTCACTGGCCAACAAATGATTTTTAAATATCTGTCTGGCTTAGTTTCACAGTACATCTGCATCTGGCATCTTTTTCTAACTTGGCATTGCAAGACTAGGACTCTGCAGTGCTCAGTGTTTCATGGGACAGGGTGGTCACGGCTGGAGCATTACTCCAAAGACACCAGGGAGATTAAGGAGAGGCAGGAGGATGCTGATCAGAGTTCTAGTTTGCAAGTGCTATCTTGCCTCTGTAAACTGTTTACTGAAACGTGTGTATTGCAGATCAACTTTAGTTAATCTTTTGATAAAGGACTGGAAGATTAACACTTGGAACATTATGCCTTTATATTCCACTGCAGACATTTCTTGTAGTTTTGTATTCCACTCTATTTTCCTTGTGTTGTGAAGTAAGTGACAAGAGTGAGCTGCTGCTCTTAACTCGTAGGGAAAAGGCCAGTTTGAGATAGTTCAGCTCTGAAACCCAGTGTATATGAATTTTTGTATTTTTCCTTTAAAATGTTCATTATTTCACAAAAAGTGTGAACTGGTTCTGCTGGTTTCACAATTTGAAAGGTTAGGACTTTTTCTTCTAATGTTTTATGGAATACATAGTGCTGTTTAAAACTAAAAATCTGTTTCCAGTTTGCTAATAAACTCTGCCTTGACTGCATTTACTGAGTTTGGATGTTCTGTAATTTTTCCTTTGTGAGACCTTTGGAGTAGGTATTTACGAGGAATTATTTAATCAGATACAGCAATATGTGGCATTTTGATTTTAGAGGAAATGGAATTCAGCGAATAGTAAAATGAGCACTGCAGAACCTAAATAATTTGAAAATTTATCAGCACAGGAGGGGGAAATAAATATATCCATCTCTCCAAAAGTGGCAGGATACAGGACGGGATTGCTATTGATAAAGCACATGCTCTGTGATGGAAAGTTGGAAGTAATCAAAGTTTCTCTCTTTGGAGTGCTCTGGTACACAAATCAGTGTTTGTAGTGGGGGTTTATAACTGTACTTGTATGCTCTACAGAGTGTAACTGGTTAATAGCCTATTGTTTTACTTCATGTATTTTCTATCATAGCAAAGGCCTTGTCCTTTTCTCACAAGCCTTTTTATAAGATTACACTTGAAATAACAACCTTCTGATAACAGGAGCCTTGTGCCAGGATTTTCGATAAGGTTTTATGGTATATAGCTCTGCTTATTGCAGAATAATGAAGTGTTACTGTTAGCAGAAGAAACTGAACTTTATTACTGAAAGTTCAGTTCAGTATTCTGACAGGAAGAAGTCCACTTGAGGTTCATCTTTTGCATAGAGTTTTAAGTTTCAGGACTTCAAATGTGACCTTGCTCTGCATTCAGGTCGGCTGAAAGCAGCAGCGGTATATAAGAACCTCTGCAAATACATGCTTCTATGAGAAGAAATATGTAGAGGAACCACACATATACTCTAAAAAGCTGAAATTCAAGTGTTGTGGTTTAACCTACATAAACTCTGTTAAGGCTAAACTACAACAGTATGAGCCAGAAAATTCAAAGAAGGAGCTGGCATTCCTTTCTTACTTGTCAGGGAAAGTGTGGGCTGTAAGGAACATATCCATTCTCACCTGACAGCAAATTGTTAACAGTTTAGTGTGGTGCTTTCTTTCAGTAACCATTATAGAATGGCAAATGTGAAAGAATTTCATCCTTCATGGTATTTCGTAGTTACAGATCATTTGATACATATGACACTGATTTGTTATTATAAATGTAATATCAAAAGACATGGTCTCTACCTAATGTCTAATCTGGTCTTGGTTTATGTGCAGATTTCACAATAAATGCTTTTATTTCCCTGCTCTGTATATGTAGGGCTTTTTTTGTTTTGTTTTCTAAGAAGGAAAGCTCTCTGGTATCGTTTAGATTTGTAAAATAGACCAGATAAGCATTTTTTTTTTTTTTTTTTTTCCTTAGCATCTTTCATAGCTCTTACCTTGGCCTGTAAAAATGCTTATTTTATGGGAACAATCTCATTGTTCTGTGTCAGATGAAAAATTAATTTGTGTTTCAGTACAAATGTATTGGTTTCAAAAATGCTGTATTGGTTTTATCTTTTCAGAATTTGAAGTTCTGGTGATCCATCATGGGGAACCATGTAGGAAAACGAGAACACAGTGCTGACAAGTCAACCAAGGTAAGTGCAGCAAACTGATGAGGCAAGGCCACTTTAGAAATGTGTGTTATGAAATACATATTTTTTTTTTAGTACAGCAGTGTATTTACCAGATCACTTTCACCATTATTGTTTTGTACTTCTCACTGTAAAATGAACACCCCTTTTTTTAAAAAAGAAGGGTCCTATGAGATGTGGCCAGACCGGGATTTTCCTGTGCTGGATTAATGAGGGATGCGGTGTTTTCCTGTATCGGAAGGTGTATTTCTCAGTTATGGAAGAAATTAATTAAATGAGCTTTAGAAGCATGATGCTGTCGGAATTTTTTGAAGAGCCAGTGATCTAATTATGTTCTACGTGTTGACAGCTTTCCATTTGGGCAGTCATTGGCTTTATCCATAGGAAAGAAGCTATATAGAAACACGTAAAATGAGAGAAGCACATAAGAATTTTAAAGGAAAAGACTCTCAGTCTTTGGAGTCAGAGCTTTAAAAATTTCCTCCCTAGAAAAAATAAGGGGCAAAATGTTAAAATGTTAATTAGAAGTTAGTACTTATTTTCTTAGCCTTCACTGACACTGTTGTGTATTTTGCACATAGTGTGATACTCTGTTTGCCTTGTGATAATATCTTGTTTATTTGTTTTTCTACATTGTACTGGAAAAGAATTCACACATATCTTAAAAAAAGACATCTTTGTGTGTGTGTATCTATGTGTATAAAAAAAGATGCTTCTTGTTGCTAACTATTGCTAACTTCCCTCCACCCATCCCCACCCAAAAATAACAGTTTACAGTCTGAGCCCACACTGTATAAAGCTATTGCCTTTTGCATTGGACAGATGTTGTAAACAGGTAGTTCTATGCTTTGTCTGGAGGAATGTGAGTAGTTTGCATTGATGTGGCAGATAAGCAGCTATCCCCAAAAGGTATACAAACTAGAATTCATACAGTTGTTAGTACTTCCATCTCCTTCAGGAAAATACCTAAGCAAGTTGGAAGGAATAGGGCAAAACCAGGAGGAAGTGAGGACACCTGGCTACATGGTGCAGTATTTTGCAAAATAACTTTGTGGCCCAAAGTTTCAGTTCCAGAACAAACAAAAGTAGGAGTCCCGAGTTGTGGTCTTGTAATGACGAGTTTTATAGACTTCCCCTCTAGAAAACTGTTTTGCAGATCCAGCAAAGTCAAATGAATCAAACTTGTATTTAGCCAACTATTTTGATCCTTTCTGACCAAGGGTGTGAGATACTGCAGGTATATGGTACTCGATGGACTGTTTTGCTCCATATATCCCCTTCTTTGGGTTTTGAAGTCATTTGGCTAGAAAGTCATAACTTTTCTCCTGCTCTGAGATTACCTGTGTCAGATGCATTTAGGTGGCAGGTGAGTGAGATGTGGGGCACATGGGGCCTCAAAAAGGAAAAGATTCTTCCAACTGAACCAGCCTATACCATAAGTACAAGCAGTTGTGAGCAAGAGTCAGGTGGCTGTGAGTGTTGCACTTAGTGTGTGACATGTCTACAAGGAAATGGATTGCTGCAGTTTTATTCAGTTCCTTCTTTTCCTAATTAGTTAATGGTGAATACTTGATCCTCCAATCAAAATAATGTTCATTTACCTAAAATATTTTTGAAGGGGGAACTTACTTCTATATTAGTGTCTGCTGTCCCTCACTCATCCTTCTAGAGTAACAAAACCCTAAACCACCAAACCCCTAAACTTTAAAATAGGTAATGTTTTATCAAAATTTCCCTTTATGCACGCAAGACAGTAATCATGTCACAAGAAATAAGGCCACAGATTCAAGATCAGGAAATACGTGGTTAAGGTGCTGCTATGCATTCCACGTAATGTCAGTCTTGATTTAGTTCTTACAGGCAGCATTGAAGTTCTTAATGAAAGTAGTAATCCTGTCATACTTTATTCCTTTTTATTTTTCTTTTTTTTTTGTCTTATTTCTTTTTTGGTTAAAATAGCTGCTTGGTTTTTTTTTCTTGTTGCTGTTCAATATAGCTCTAAATTAGAAGTATTTTCCCACCTGGCTTCTAGAGTGGTATGGGAAACAATTGCTGAAGGCTTGCAGAGACTGCAGTCGAAATGCCTCTCCTTGCTCTTAGCAATAGAACTTCAAAGACGGAGGCTACCATCTCATTATGGGTCATTCTGAAATTCGTTGCTTTTAACTTTAGGCTCTTAACTGTATTGCCTTTCCCAGAAATATGGTACCGAACAACAACATAGTTTTAGGCTGCTTCTTTGAATATGTGATGTCAAATTTGTGTCTCAAATGCTGTACTGGCTTCTAAACTGATAGACAAGTTCTCCAGGCAGCTGTTTCATGTGACGTTACAGAGACTGTTGCCAAACTGTAGCAATCATAATTCTTGGTTGTTCAGTAAGGGTCCTGTGATACAGCAATTACTATGGGCTGGTTTTAGTTTGTTGGGTTTTGTTTGGTTTTGGTTTTTTTTTTTCATTTTTTTTAGTTGGCATCTGGCTTTGCTTTTCTTTGAGCAAATGTGAGTACTTGAATTACAAAATTAGAAATTATCTGGAAAGTAGTTATTTCATCAAATGTCTAAGTTGGCACCAAGATGCTTTCAAATTGAGGAATTTACAGAAGACAAAAAATTGGCTTCCTATCATGTGATACTTCTTTCAAAATACTATCCTTTTCTTGATTTGTAACTATGCTAAGCTACAGTGATTATTTAATAAATAATGAGGTACTGTTAAATTAATTGAGTGCTTTGAAAAGCAGTTGGTGTATTTGATCTAAATAATGTAAAACTGCTTACAAAACTCATGTTTTATGCAGAACAGTAGCATACTACATCTCATTTCAGTCAGTTTTTCTCTTGTATTTAATGGATCTGCATTTTTTTAATAGTTTTGTGGCTTTGTAAGACACATAAAAACTAATCAATGAACCCTGAAATTTATCTTCTTTCTTTTTGCTTTGGATTGTGATAGACTTTGCAGTCTTCTTAATGCATTAGTAAATGTACAAGTATTTATTTTAAGTTTGCTAGTGTTAATACTTGGGTTTAAACTGAAATAAATGTGTCGAAGAGCAACAATAATGAAAAGAATGGGCTGCCCTTCATTTCTTGTGTTTCTTAAAGTTCTCGGAGAATTTTTTTTGCGTTGTAGCTGTTCTGTGTTAATTTGGCAGCATTAAGCTACAAGGTGCCACGTGCTCTTTTGTAATAACTAATGCTGATTTTAAGTATTACATCAGCGCAGTTGTCTGCTACTTGCCATTTCTGTGCTGCTTCTGAGGAGATGCTGTTTTCTCTCTTCTTTTTTCCCCCATCATTTTGCTAATGTTAAGGAATTTGCTCCCTGCTCAGCATTACTCCTGCTTAACGTTGGCAAAAAAGTTTTCTGGCTCTCCCTGATGAGAGAGAGTTGAAATTCTGAAGATGGTT
This sequence comes from Psilopsiagon aymara, assembly GCA_024733675.1. Taxonomy (NCBI): domain Eukaryota; kingdom Metazoa; phylum Chordata; class Aves; order Psittaciformes; family Psittacidae; genus Psilopsiagon; species Psilopsiagon aymara. The sequence continues at coordinate 30,603 of JANRGW010020365.1, read as the reverse complement.
GGCACAGTTGTTGTATTGTTCACTTCATAGATGCTCAATGATCGGCAAGCCAAGAGTTTTCACACTGATCTTGTTTGGTGCCCTACCTTTCATGGCTCAGGTTGCTTGCAGATCTGAGCCATATGTGTGTTTTTTACAGGTACCTCCATTTGGTATGTATCATGAAGTATCAAGAAAGGAAAAAAAAAAACAAAACAAAAGATAAAGTAATTTTATTGGCTTTATTAATTGCTCTGTAGTGTTATTTTTGTAACACAGAGGTTTCTTTTTTGATACTTAGAGGCTGAATGCTATGTAACATACAGGTTATGTGGATTTTGAAATCTGGGATATGCTTTTCTGTAAAAAATAAACCAAAAACAAACGTGGCATTTGATTTTTTTTTTTTCATTATGTTTAAGTAAATAGTCTAACTACCACACAAAAATTAATCAGAGTGCAGCTTTTCCACTTTCTCGCCCTATCAAAGCTGTATAACAGTTTTTATTTTCTAGTACAGCTGTGTGTTCTCAGAGTTGCTGTAAAGCAATAAAGAGCACAGGGGCTATAGGGGCATATTCTTTGTGGTTTGGTATATTGATTATAACACTCCCTCTCAAACCAATACTTTCTGAAGGCAAAAGAAAAAGGGAGAAATATTTTTAAGATGTTGAGACTGCCAATATTTGCTGTGAGATTTGATGGATATTTTTACCAGTCAGTTTTACAGGTTACACCCTGTAGAAATTCTCATGACCGACCAGTTCCTGGTTAAGTCAGTGTCTGGTACAAGGAAGTACTGCTTTTGGAAGAGGCAAATCCCTCTTCCAGGGTGTGAAGGGAAGTTCTGGGCTGTCACGTTAAGCAAGACTAGTTCAATTTGACATATGTCTCTTTAGTTAAATTCTGCCGTTGACCTATGGTTGGCCTTGAGCATATCCTTTTGTCTTGCTCTGTCCTGTTTAATTTCTTAACTTTAGTACTAAGTGGATTGTTTGTTGGAACAGATGCAGTATCATTCTGTATTAGTCCTAGTGCTTGGAAACTTCAGGTAGAGCCTTCTGGCACTAAGGTGCTTCAGGTAGAAAGATGATACCATAGTGAAACGGAAATGACTTTTCTGTTGAAATGTCTGAGAATGCAACGTATGCAGAAGTTACGACATCTGCCCTCAAAAATTAAGCTGAAGACTGTCAATCAGTATGGTATTGCAAGTCCAAGTTTAAGTAGGCAAGCAGCTCTACTGTAAATTTAAAGGGAACAGTATGTGTCTGAATTGAAGTCATGTGTTTGAATACTTGACTGTTCATTAAATTCTTCAGGCATTGAATTTAATAGGATCAGTTGTAGTTATAATATTTAGTGTTTCTGATGTCTAAAATACAGTAACCTCATTGTAAGTCTGTGGAACAGAAACTGTCCCTGCATCATATCTGATACTTCTACACTTCCATGTTTCCCTTTGCTGCCTCTATGTGAAGGTCACTGCTGATGCAGTCCTCTGCTGTGCAGAGCAGTTGGTGGAAGACGTAAAAGTCAAACACACGGCAGATGTGAGTGAGGAGCAAGTTCTGATCACTGCCACAGTGCCTGCTACTAGTGTTTAAAGAGTTGCCTAAATTATATAATCTTGGCAGTATGTCACTAGATCTGTGTTTCAGTGGAAATATGAATAAATATTTCGCATAACCATTACCTTCATAGGTAGAGAGTATGTTTTTCTGTTAGGTCTCAAGCTGGTTGAGCTTACATGCGTGCAAAAGGAAGAGGTGCAGTCACTGTGGTTTTGGCTGGAGAGGAGGTGTAGGGTCTTAGGCTTTGTTCTCCCACCCTCAGCCTGCAGAACTGATTAGAAGAAGAGGGAAGTACACTCTGTACTTTTTAAGGTCTTGTGCTTCAGATGCCATCCTGTTGTGGTATAGTTTCCTATAGTTCCCTTCTTTTTAACTTTGATATAGAACTAGTTCTATAGTAAATGTACTGTGAATTGAGTTTAATGACAGTACCACTTAAATTAGATAGGAGTTGGAAGAAAAGAGGTGTAATTCACCACCCATTCTTTGTGAACTGTTACAGTTGCTGAGATGACTTTAATAAGTCAGTCTGTACTTCAGCCTGGGAACATGTTGGCCAGTGCTTTAGCATCTTCACACCAGAAAAACAAAGTTGTTTACATTTTTAATCTTGAGGAAGCAGTAAGTGATGTGGAGAGCCTGAAAAAGAGCAGTATCTTCCTTTGTCACATGACCTTTTTGTACCTCTCCTGTTGCGGTGGTCATAGATCAGTATGTGATGATATTATACCACTTGCTCTGAAATTGGGTGAGATAGGTCAAAGTAACAAACTAGAATTTCCATTATGTTTGAGAAGAGCCTAAAAAACCCTTTTGCAGTCATGTATTACCTTAGAATGCAGGTATAGCTGTAAAATGGGTTCTGGTGAAGTGCATTCTCTTTATTGGAGAGATTGACAGGCTTTACCTATGGGTACCCAGGGCCAAACCACAGCAGAATCTCCAGTATCTGAGACAGTGACTGGTAAATCTCTCCTCTAGCACTTAAAGTATTAACCTCTGAAAAAGTGCATTTTGAAGTTTGTCCTCATCCTTTTCCACTAATGCCAGGTCTGTTGTCTTTGATGCTCCTGGGCAGGCCCTGGGAGGAGTAGTGGTGGAGCACTGTTTTATTTAAATTTTGTTTCACACATTTTCATTTCTGGTAGCGTACCTGTCTCTGTAGCTAGGTCACTGTAACTTGTAAGATACGGTTTTCACTTGGCAATGGTACAAAACCGGTACCCCAGCTCTGCTCAGACCTGATGCGAAATGTTCTGCCATGAGGAAAGAGCTCTGTATCACTAAGGTGAGTTGAATTTTGTTCTCATTTCTGAATTCAGCAACTGTGAAATGGACATCTGAAAGAAAAAGACACAGGGCTTCTCCAGACCAAGTATCACTTTAGCAGTGGCTTCCTTTTGCACTTCAGAAGCTGAAGGTGAATTTCTCACTTAATTGTGGTTATTTAAACACCAAGTAAGTTTAACTCATCTGCGGCTACAGTTCATAAACTGATTTTTCCATTGTGAACTAGAATATCATGGAATTTTTTCCTTTTTATTTAACTTTCTCATGCCCTCTGTTTTAAGTTGATGGAAATACTTAAGTAGCATTTACTGAAGAGAAAAAAATGTTTTCTGCAACAGGAAATTGAAAAAATTTTATGCAGAGAAATACAAACTTTATTTTTGATTTCTGAGTTAAGATTCACTCTTAAAAACAATCTGATCTTTCAGTGTAGCATCCTGTGGACATGGCCATGAAAATACCAGGATTTGCCTAGAGCTGGAGGCCACAAAATACATGTCATTCTCCCTGGGTAATTAAGGGGACTTCTGAGCATTAGTTATAATCAAGAAGAGGCAATAATGAAAATCTTGTGGGTTTGTCACAGTGGCACAGTGTGACATTTATGTTGGTGTAGCTGGACTTAGCTGGAACTAAAAGATGAACTTATGGGAGGCATAAGGGTCTAGGCTTGCTCATGAACCCTGTGCAGCTCGAAAGCCACGGAAAAGGCTGAATTTTGGAGTCCTTGGTTATTCCCATTCCATGTAAGAGCTTTGGGATTGCATGCACTGTCTGGTAGTGCTGAGTTTTCCACATGAGTTACGGAAATCCCAGTATACTAGAAGCATCTTGGTTACAAGGCACTATCCAAGACTGTTTTGTTGAGATCTGAGTGATTTATTTTGTTTTGTTTTGTGGTCATAACTGACTTGCACGTCTGGCTGCTTCCTTTATCTTCCTTCTGCTGCTTCTTACACCCTGTTTCTTCTTGCACGCTACTTTCTGCCAGAATTTCCATCTCTGATGCAGTCTAAATTAAGTGCCATGTTTTGATTTTTCCGAGGCATTGGAAATAATACTTAAGAGCTGGCAGTTCAGTTGCTTGCTCAGAAGCAGTGAAGAGATCACCAGCTAACAGGCAGTCTTATCAGGAAGATGGGGACACTGTAGAAGAAGAGAGAAAGTTTGCACTTTTTTTTGACAACACACCTCCACTTCAAAAATTTTCCCTACAGCCAGCTCTCTCTCCATTTAGACATACGACTTTCAGCAGCTATCCCAGCCTACGATGCTACATTGCTTTACAAAGCAATCCAGTACTGCCATTGCAAATTCTTCAAAGCTGCAAATCAAAACCATCTCCTGTTACTTTTATGACCAAATATCATAAATATTTATATACTGCTTTGTCATAAAGTTGTGTTGTTTTCTCACTTTTCTGCCTTGTACCTGTAAAGATTTTTTTGATGCAGAAAACAAAGAACTGCTGTTGAGTTCTTTTGGGGAAACATGGTTTGAAATTTTTCAGTGTAAAGTGGAATTGTGTGCAAAAACTCTAAATCCCACCTCAGTTCCTTGTGTGCCTGTGTATGTATGTGTGCATGTGTCCATATATAAAAATTACACATGTATGTTTAAAAGTATATATAAATGCCATCATGTCTTCAAGTGTACATACTCTGTTTATAATGCTACAGGGCTGCATATGTGCTCACTATATGAGTTTCAAAAGGCAAGGCCAGTAGCCTTCCACCCTGGGGAGTCTGGCTATCTTCCCTGTGAGCTACAGGCTAAATGTTTTCTTAATGTTGAAGCAGAACTTCCTACTGCAGATGAAACTGGCCTTATGATACACAGTGATAAAGCCTGAATAATCAGTCTGTCTTTTTTATTTTCGTGTTTTTTTAAGCCCAGTGTTTGAAATTCCAGACAATCCTATTTTTTTGAGACTTTGCAGATGGTTGGTGAATGGGAGACTCTGAGAGTCTTGAGTCAGTGCCTGTAACAGTTGAGAAATGTTTATATCTCATAAAGTATATTAAAGATATTTTAATACTTATACTATGTATTGATTAAAAAAAGCTAAACTTATTTTTAATATAGTTAGCAAATATAAGGTACTAATATAGATAAATATACCATAATGTTCTAGGAAAGGCTTCAAAGTTCACAGTAGGTATAACCACTGCATAAAGTAACAACTGTTTTGTCTTTGGTGCACTGCTACACAGCAAACTTAGTGTGTTCGGGACGATAAATGTTCCTTCTGGAGCTTGGTCACATGAGATGAGATTTGAGATCACAAGCTGTACGTAAGAAGCATAAAACTTAGTTTTCTCTGCTGAAAGAAATAACTTGCTTTATGCTGCAGGATACTTGCTGATGGAAAGAGGTTCTTTCCTATAGTGTGGTGCTAATCCTCACTTTATTACTGAATCAGATCTGTGTTTGCAGATTCAGATTGGCTTAAATGATGAAGCATGTTTATTAGTAGCTGTTGACAATGTTGACAGCGGCATCAGGCCCCCTTCTCACTGCCCCATTATCTTTGCAGAGTTGAGCTCCAGGAGATCCAGCTAACCTTGTCTCACCAGCAGGACCTGGAACTCCAGGATCTCCTTGTGGACCTTTTGTAGGAAGCAGTGGAGTTTCAACAGCTCCCGGAGGACCTGGGGGCATTTTTTTCCTGTATTCCTCCTGTATGCCTGGGTAGCCAGGTTGTCAGGAAACCCCGCAGAACCAGGTGGCCCAGGGGGCCTGGGTGACCCCATTGCACCAGATAAGCTTGGGTCACCCTTTTCTCTATCTCTTCCAGGGTATCCCATATGTGATTTCTTTCCTTGAGTACCTGGAAGTCTTTGCATACCACATGGACCAGGAGGACCCGCACTACATGAGCAGAGGCCCTGATTTCCCTTTTCTCCTTTTTCACCAACAGTGTGGACCTGGACATTAAGCTTTAGGATTCTTGCAGGTTCACTTACTTGACAAATTACTTTTTTCCTGCAGCTTAGTACTTTTTAAAAATATAATTCTTAATAAAAATTTTTCTTTACATTTCCTTCAGCTAATTTCTTGCTTTATAAGTGAAGGTATTAGTAAGTATAAAAAATAGGTGAAATACCTATTTTAATTCTTTTTCCTCTTGTTTTGACCTCAGTGCTTATGTCTTACTTTCCTTCAGTCCTCTCAGGAGGGAACATAACTCCATTTTGAAATTTCTTCAGTGTACCTCTTTTGCCTATTGCAGCCTTTTCCTTTCCTCTGGCACTTTGTTTATTATTTTGTCATCTGTTATGCTATACAGGCCCTATAAAGGATTGATAAAACCATCTAAAAATAGAAAAAATTATGGAGATTTGGAGAAGGGAGGTCAAAAGGTCCGTGTCACTGGATGTATTCAGGTGGGATGATGGGGAGCCCTGAGTTCTAATGGCAGATTGTCTCAGTGTTCTAGCCAGTGACCTTTAGCTCCAACTACATGAACAGCCAGGGGAATGCATGTTACATCTGCCTTTGAAAAGGAGTGCTGAGATCTTTCAGGCATCAGATGCTACTCTGGGATTTTGCAGAATGAGTTTATAATGCAGTTAATGCTGTAATAATACCGCGTTCCAGCTGTTGAGTCACCTGATTATGGGAGAATAAAAGGCTTGTGGTGTTTTGGAAGCTTCTGGGGCTTGACACACAGACTTTGCATCAACTGAATTACTTATCATTGACAAATTCCAATTCAGCCTCCTGCTGCTTGTGTGTAAGGGACAGGAGACCCCCTGAATGTGTTTAGATGTGGCCCACAAGGGAGATGGCTCCACCAGGAGCAGTGGGCCTTGGCTTTGATCCCAGCTTCTGAGCTCTGGTCTCAGCAGTTGACAGGTCATTCTGGTTTTTGCAGTGATCAGCTTGCTTTAACAAATTAGGCTAGGAAGTGTGGGCTGGCAGAGCAGGTGCAGAGCTGCTTTCTTCCTGCAGAGAGCCAGATGGCCAGTTAATTGCCCCAATCACCGAGTTAGATTTGTCCAGGTCTCTTGCTCAGTTCTCCATTATGTTGCTGTGCTGCCAACTTGGGTCTTGTGGCTTTAAGAAAATCAGGGCTTCAGGGACATCTCTAAGCATCTGAACTTCTTTTAGTCATGATACATGGTGTGGTTAGTTTCAAACCTTTAAATGGTTCCCTGCTGATTGTTGTTTTCTGAAAAGAAAAAATTGCCTACACTTAACAGGAGTAAATGCTTCTTGGTCCAAGTTTGGATGTCTTGCTTGTTACAACATCATTAATATTGAGATATGGTTATGATGGAGAAAGAATTTGAAGTAGGAATCCATCGTTTGAAGGATCGATTCTCTGTAATTTTGCAAGAACTTCTGTATCTGTTGAGTTGCCTATTACAGGACAAGACTTGTGGGTGAGGAGTCTCGAGGAGAAGAGTAATTTGGTTTGCTAGGATCTCTGGAATCCTTTTTTAGGATAATTATTTTCTGTTGTTAGGAGGAGATGGGAAATTATTATTTGAATGCTGCATCTAAGGAGATGTGCTAGACTGCAAGGGGTTGTAAATTGGCTAATAGAATTGTGGATGAAATGCTTTTGCTTATCTACATGCTCATACTTGGTGTAATAACTGCAACTGTAGTTTCTGTAACCATATGAATGTATTTGTTCATGAAATGCAGTACATGTAACTCAGTTGCTTTTGTGTCAAGACAATCCACTTCTGTTACAGTAAATCATTTTAGGAGTTAAAACCTTGGAATGCTAGAGGCAAAGGATGGGACGAAACAGAGTATTGACAGTATTTCCTCTGCAATGGTAGAGAATTGAATTTAAAAGATGCCTAGGTGTTTCCAGCAGGCCACCTATTTTGTTCAGTCCTAAAAAGACAGTCTCTTGATCTGATTCTGAAGTTCCATGTTGATAGTTATTCAAGCAGCTTGCGTTGGCTGTCAGTTAATTTAAGTAGCCTGTATATGGGAATCATCAAATATATTATTAATATAAAACAGCTATTTAAGTTTTTGTATTTAGAGTTGATGAATTTTATTTATTATTTTTTGTTGGTCTGGTGGTGGTGGTCTGGTGGTGTTGTGCATCCATCATACTCTAGCTGTTTTCTTCAGCCAGCCCTGGATCTGTTTTGTATGGCTTTTTTAAGTAATGTTTTGACAGTGGCTCTAGCAGTGCTAATTCTACCTAGAAGTTACATAGCTAGTGGATTATACTACGTCTAGAGGAGCAGGTAAAAAGGTTTGCGAAGTCAGTTGTGCTTATGCCTGAAGTCTCCACTCCACAGTAAACGGATAATACCAGAAAGTCTGTCTGAGATAGACTTCTTTGAAGTTGTATGTGCTTCTTTGTTTGATAAAATACTATCAAGAGAAAAGTAGAGGAAATGCCTTCTTGTTCATGCACAGGTTTTCCCTCTCCAGTTAAATTCTCTGCCTAGAGAAGCAGTTGAATGTTAGCTGGTGTAAGTTTGATATATGGTTTCCTGCGTGACTCCTTTAATTCCTGCTTGCCTACAGAATTGAGGCATGGATTTTAGCCTTCACAACACATATGTAGTAATGTAAAATTCTGCTTATGTGCAGAGGGTTACTAAGTAACAGTTGCTGAGGGAAATGCAGCCTTTAACTGCGTGATGTCTGTGCACTTAACATTGCCAGCCGTGTAGTGCATTAACATAGATTTTGCACATGAATGTTATGGGATTTGCTGTGGGCTATATGTGAGCAAAACCTTGGGGAAAACGTGAGTGTAGTTTGAAGAGCTGGAAGCTCTCTGCAGCCTGGTCTTGTGGATGGCAGATGAAACCCTTCTACCTCATCCTCTCCATACCACACCATAATTATGGACCCTTATGTATTTGCATGTGTATTAGTATTTATATCTGTATCTAACAATAGATAAAAAGATGTTTATCTTCCTTACAGAGGGAGGAAGGTTGAATGGCAAACAAAAAGACTGTTGTGACACGGGAGTAGATTTGGGTGTGGATAATACAAAGGGAAGTTTGCCTTGAGCTGTGTCTTCTCTAGTAGCTGTGCTTACTTCTAAATTTGCACAGAGGTTATAAAGGGATTTTTTTGTGTGTTTGCTTGGGGGGTTTTTTGTTTCTTGTTCTTTTACTAAGGATTCCTTTTCAAGGAATGTTACTTTGGAAAGGTCATATGTCTAGCCTTGAGATGGAGTTTCCTTTAAATTACACCTAGTATAACATACACACTTTGAGCTGGAGACCTTTATATGTCATGAAAATGAGCTGTCACAAGTTATGCAGGTTTTAACTCATTCCTCTGTTACAAAGCTGCTTTTTGTCTGTAAATACTTGGAAGATGTGTGTATAATTATGAATAATATAATATGAATAATTATTGCAGTGGAAAGTAACATAAGCTTATGAGGCTGTATGGTTTGCTTATCATGGACAATGTAGAACTTGTAGTTCTTTTTTAACTATGTCAGTGTACATAAAAGATGTTACTTATCAAAATCTATTTTGAACGACTACCACAGTCCTTTCATAAAAGTGGGATAAGTATCTATCAGGCATATTTAGTTGTTAGTTTCTTGGATTTTTATAACATTGTTTTAGCTGAATCCAAAAATGTTATTTCTTAATCACTGACAAATGCTTTATAGGTGGGAGTTGACCTCATATTATCTACTTGTGCTTTTCAGTAGCCAACATTGCCACTGTCATATCAATAGTATCATGACTTGTCCACTTTGCAAAATTCACTTAATCTATTCACTCATGGCAATTGATTTTCAATTTTTTTCTTTTTTTCTTGCTATGGATGGTTTACAAAAAACCCCAAACCAAAACCAAACCTGGAAAAGCTGTGTATGTTGATTTTTATTTTTTATTTATTTTTTTTTCCTGGCGTTACAAAGTCTCTTTGACATTTTGAATGGATTATAAATCTGAAGTACTGTCTGACTGCATTTTTGTCTGTTTGAGCCAGTGTAGTATCTAAGGGGTTTTTTTATAGTCTCTCAAACCCATTTTGGTTTTGAAAACAGAAACCTTTTCCCCTGGGGACAGACTGGTCTTGAGTTCTTCATTACTTAGGCCCCTGCTTTTCTGTAACTTTCTGTGACCAGCTGTTCAAATGGTTTTAAACTGGTGTATTAGCCACAGCTTTTCCCTTGAGAAGCTGCCATCTCTGGTGACAAGTAGTGACTCTAAGCAAAGTATCTCTGTGTATAGAAGAAGCAAAGCAGAATAAGGAGAGAAAAATTGTCAGCATGAAAAATAAGTACATATCTGTTCTTCCAAGCCCTTTTCTTGTTGCTCCATAGGGGCTCGTGTGTCTTTTTTCTCTCAAATCTCTAAGTTCGGGAGAAATGGGGTTAAGCTTTTTGCTAATAGTGCCTGCCTTTCCCATGTACTTCAGGGGCTGCTTATCAGTTCCAAACACCTGTAAACAATCATTTATATTAACTTAACTAACATGGATGCAAAAAATAAGCCCTTTTCTGCAAAGCCAGAAAAGGCCAGTTGGCTCCCAGCGAAACCTAGTGAATGGGATTATCCCATTTCAGTTGCATGGCTTTCCTTTATTGAACTTCATGAGGTTCTTGTCAGTTTATTTCTGTAGCCTGTCAAGGTCTCTCTGAATAGCAGCTCTGCTTTTCAGTGTACTGACCAGTCCCCCAGTCTGTTATTACTTGGATTTTTAATAAGATATGAAATAATATTTGTCTTAGTGTTGATTCCTAAGGGATACAGCTGCTGCCTGACTGCCAGCTGGACTTTGTGCTGTTGATCACAGTCCTCTGAGCCACGTGGTCCAAGCAGTCATCCACCCCCTTTAATTCCATCTACCCAAACTTTCTCTTCTCAATTTGACTGTAGAGGTAGAGTGGCAGACAGAGACAGGCTGTGTCACAGACCATGCTAAAGACACAGGATATGACATTATGCTTCTCCCCTCCTACACAAAACCAGTCATTTCATCACTGGAGGCTATCAGGTTTTTCAAATACCATTTGTACTTGGTAAATCCATGTAGGCTGCTCCCATGCACTTTCTCTCCTTGATGAACCATTTCTGTTAGAACTTTTAGGTCATCTGCCTTTAATAAAAAGATAAAAATGGGTAAACATTTGACATGCTGTATATTAAGTGTCTCACTTTGCCAATGGATTATCACTCCTACACTGTAGACACAGAGGTTTCTTTTGAGCACAGAATGTACCTTACCTTCAATAGTCTTTTATGCTTCAATAAAGTATTGCGGTTTGGGATAATTGAAAGGAGATGAAGCCTTTTTTTTTTTTTTTTTCAGGATAAAAATAAAAAAGGAAGAGGGAAGAGGTGTGACATGCACTTTCTAGTTGGATAATGATCCTTGCTTGCTTGGAGTCTAGCTGGAAAGATGGATCCCGGTCACAGATTCACAAACGCCTGGCAAATTGATGCCAGCCTGTAAATAGTAACTCACAACAGTACAGAGATAGTATTGAGTGATCACAGAAGAAATTCAGTGCTCACTGGCTATGCAAAGGTGGTTGGTTGGTTGGCTTTCTTAGGGGGTTGTGGTTTTAAATAGATAAAAAGATGAAAGCTCCAAAAATTTGGCACTGAAGAAAGGAAAATGTGGAAACTGAAGAAGAGAAGAACATTTTTTCCTGCCTGAAGTTTGAGGCAGACCTAGGCAATGGCTAGAAAAGCTTGCTGGTAATGCTTCATTCTTCCCCACAGGGCTTGGGGCTTGCACAAATGATGACTAGATGGTGGAAAAGTAGCACTTACTTAAATCACTTTATTTATTTATTTATTTTTTTTTAAACCTACGACTCTCACATTTCGACATGATACAGAGAAGTCTTTGTCTCTGCCATGGTACGTTTCTTTTCCTGAAGGTGTACAGGGTTTTTACTAGAACCACAGTAATGAATCAAACTCCGGTAAACTAAATTATCTGTTTAAATGTCAGTTTCTATTTGCTTTTGGCTCACTGCGTGATCAGGTGGCTGCTCACAGTCTGTATTTCCGGTATTACCATTTCTCCCGTCTGTACATGCACATGAGTCTTTCATTGTCATCAGTTCTGATACTTTATGTTGGTAGTGGAGAAGATGGTCTTTCTCAGGTTTGGTTTCTTTGACTTTATATACTTGGAAAATTGTAGCTACAATTGTTAAAAACAGTACTCTCCCTCTGAACTGTTCCATTTTTTATACAGCAACAAAACAAAAAGTGCTCCTGGAGAACAGGATTGTGTACAGTGCTGATGACATCAGTGATTATCTGTTTGTGCTTTTCAAAATGTGTGAGAAGAGTGATGAAACATTTATATTACAGAACAGGTATCTTACGGTATTGGATGACTGAAGACACTTTTGCTAAATGCTTTGTGATTGCAGTCTTTTTCTTTATTTCTTTTTCTTTTTTGACCATGGTGTATGTAAATGGAAGCAATCAGTTCTACAGGAAAACCTCCCCTATTTCCAGGTGAATAATAGTGTTTGCATTTGCTGATGAATTACGTGTCACCTGGGACTGAAGAAGCACTAAGTATGAGATTCAAGTGAGTCATTTCCTCATGATTTCAAGGCTTTTCTTACCACTGGCTCCCTGTGGTAAAGAACAATAGTTAAAGAATAATAGTTAATAGTTTTAGGAATAAGTGACTATTCCTGAAAGTTAGGAATGTTTTACATTCTTGAGGAAAAAATGCAGCATTTTAGCTATACTTGTTGCCTGTGAAATCACCAAGATATGTTAGAAACTAGCCACATCACTTTACCAGCGTTTGGATAAACATTAATCAGATTGCATATGTAAGTATCCGTATCTGCATGTTACAACCTGGGCCGCATTATGGAGTGTAAGTGTGCTTCCAGAGGAGGGCACCAAAATCTCGAGGTGGCAAGGGAGCTGGTATAACAAACCACTTCATGGCCTGGTTGGTAGCCAGAACTTAGTGAGGTCAGGCTCCGAGTGATGGCCCTTACAAGGATTAGAAGCCCCAGTGAGATCAGGTGCTCTCACTGGGTTTAAAATATGTTCTCATTGAAGTGCATTTATCTCCCAGTTGCATAAACACTCTGATACTACTGCTGCTGAATGAAACAATGCATCTGCTGTTTTCTTGTAGCTCCCTTCTTGCTTTAGAAAACCTTCATATACCAGTTATAAGAGCAACTAATGAAATTGGCCTCTGCCATTCATTAACAACAGTACCTCTTCAGGGTTTGGGGTTTTTCTGTTGATACTGTTTTCGCCTTCACAGTGGTCAGTATACTTTGAATGCCTATTTAGACATTTTAAACACAGACTGAACAGTTGCCTGAAAATAAACAATTAAAATGTCATTTTTCTGGACATGTTTGGGTAAACAACTGGCTTTGTATAATTTATTCCAAGATGTTTTGCCTCTGAGACTTTGTTATTCCCTTCTGAGATTGGAAAGTTCAGCCACTGATCATGCAGGTTAGTATTTCAGCTTTCTAGCTTTGTACATGTATTACAATGGTCCATTTTTCTTCTGGTTATATTGGTGCAATTGTAGCTCTGCACAGCAGTTTTTTGTGAGAGTGCGTCTGTGTTGGCTTAAAGCACGGAGGAAAGCATTGTTCTCTTGTTTTGCTTTTAGAAAACAAAATGACAGAATAAGGAGCAAAGTAATGTGAAGAAGTATCTGTTTTTACGCACATCATCAGCATAATGCCTGTTACACAAAGGTGGCTGACAAATTTTTCTTTGAAGACATTCATCTTTGTGGAAAAAAAAAAAAAGGCAGGCTTTAATGGTGAGAGCCTCTCGCTTGGAGTCCTTGGAATTGCAATTCTCAGTATTATCAGGGCCACAAAATTGCTTCTGGAGAAGCCATCAAAGAAGAAAATACCAATTTTTATGTAATGTCAGATTTCCTGTCTCCTTAGCATTCTTGCACAGTGAGTGATCTGTGTGCGTACTGAATGGGTACTTGCTGAAGACTGGAGAGAGTGTATATGATGTCTGAAGAGGAATTGGCTTCCTAATGGTTTTTAAATTGCCTTCTCTCTGAAAATACTAATAAAGAGCCATGATCTTGTTTAGTGCATATGACCATTATGAAAGGGAAATGATCATCCCAGTAAGGGTCTGCTCATCCGTTCTTGATAACAGATGCAGAAGTCAAAACAAGCAGTGAATGGGAGCAGTTTCTATCTGTGTTACAGACATTGCTGTGGAATTTTTTCCTTATTTGAGTGCTTTTTATTTTTTTTTTTTTGATAGCTTTTTTGAGATTCTCCTGACTTGTATTGTATTGCTTTAGAATTAATTCTGTGTATTGGTTTGAGTTGTTTATTGTATATTTTATAACAGCCTTTGTGGTTCAGTTTAGACAGTTTCTTGAAGAATGACTGACAGCTAGAATATTGCAGAAATCAGTTAAATCTTCTCTTTATATTTTGCATTTTGTGGCTGGTAAGGTAACTATGGTGAGAAAGGGATCCTTGTGCTTCTCTTCAAATGCCTTGAGCAAAATCACAAGTTGATTATAAGAAGTGTTCTGAAACTGCTTTCTTAAAAAAAGTCGAGGATGACCTTTTGTTCTAAGCATGAAGGTATTTCTGTATGTTTGAGGTATTTATGCTCTAGTAAGTAATTTTATTTATATATCATCGATGAGTATCTACTATTAGCATTTGCATTACACTTGAGAGACTTACAGTAGCCTGCTGAAAGGAAAGTCAGCGAGATTTGTGCCCATTGTTGGTCATGAGGTGAACAAATCTCTGGGGTGGTACTGTGGCTTTCTAAAAAGGTGTTGTTCCTGCTGTGATTTTCATGTCAAAATTTAGCATGGAGTTTTCTGTTGCTTCCGTCTATAATTGTCTTGTGTGAGAACTGAAGTTGCTGAAAGTAAATGGGCAAAGTCATAATAAAATTATGTATTTTAAAATGTGGTTTAGTAGTTCCAGAGAAATATGGTTGAGTCTGTATTTACTGGATTTCTCTGAAGGGGGGGAAATCTTTTATGCTACAAAAGTATGAACATGTTTTGCAGGAGCTGTTATTGATGAAACAATTCATTTTACTGAGTTGCAGCTTTCTGGTTTACTGGGGCAGGGAAAGATGGTACTTTAGGTAATGGCTTTCCTTTGTAATTTTTTGCAGCGCTGTATTCATGTAACTACTGCCATAAATCTCTGACTTTGTTTTTTTGTCAAAGAAAAACTCAATGAAGATACGTATTTGCTGACGTGATTATTCTAAAAATCTGTTTATGATGGCTGTTATTTTGGAGTACAGTCTGCCTGTGTCCTGGGTTTGGCAGTAGCAGTCGACTGCTACTGCCAAACCCAGGACAGCCTGTATATCCTTTTAAGAAATAATGAATGATGAATGGGTTTAAATCCAAGTTCATAAAACCCAACATATTTTGTTGTTAGAAAAGTGAGAAAGCTCAATAGTTATTTTTTTTTAATCTGGTTTTGTTCAAGATTTGCGAAGGGGACTAACATTTCTAAGAACCTTCTTTTAATGTGTTGGGTGAGATATGGGACAGGGAGGGAGCTTCTGTTTTTTGAAGCGTGTTGAGGTAGCTTAATACTGTTCTAAAAACTAACATAACATGCCTGTCAAGCATGGTTATATGGCTCAGGGGCTGAGGAACAAGGGCATAGAGGCGAAGGGTTTTCTCCATGATCCTCGCAGTAGGGGTGTAGGGCTTGAGAACTGAATAGATCATAGAGGTCAACAACTGGTTTCACAACTGATGTTGACAACAGGCATTTGGAATTTACAGCCATGTTTGTTGTAAACCCTCTTTGGATATCAAGAACTATGCAGAAGAGACAGAATCTACCTGGCCAAGTCAATTTAATACTGGTTTATTTAAATCAAACACAGATGTGGTAACGCTCTTGTCATTCAGTTACATAGACAGAAATTTTCTGTCTTGGATGGATAGATAGGAGTATTTATATGAAAGCTTTGTGCTTCATGACTGGTGGTGAGTTTGTGGCAGCTTCCCCTTCAAGTAGACATTACACAGCAAACTTTGTTTCTCTCATTAAAACTGTGGGGAAAACTGTGTGGTGGATTGGTTTCGGAGAGCAAATCTGGTTCAGTTCTCTCCCTCTCTGTCCCATCACATTGTTAAGAAGGATTCTCTCCCTCTCCGACCCATTGTCCAGCTCCTTGAGGGCCAAACAAGTGTTGGGAGCAGCCCAGCTTGTGGGGATGGTGAAGAGGGAGGACAGAGGCTTAGAGTGTGAGGCAAGGCTGGGGCTGTGGGGCATGCATGTTAATGAGGTGCTGAAATGTCTGGGTTAAAAAACCTTGCTGCTTTTCAAAGACAGAGATGTCTTTTTCTCAAAAACCCAACACACCACCCCCAAAAAGGAGCTAATTTTGTACAAGATTTCAGAATAGTTTGACAATTTTCTCTTAATCATGATACAGAAACACATACATTGGTTAGTACTGTGGTCAAAGTCTCCTCTGAACCTGCAGGTCTTGCAGGTAAATGTAATGTGTTTTAATATCAGGCAACTTGTATGTAAAATTTTTCTTAGCTTTGGCCTGGAAAGGCTAGAGGCTGCCAAGTGATCTAAAGAGTGAAAATGGTCTTCCTTCTGAATCAGTATGGTGGAAAAATTCTCATCTAAAATTAACTGCTCTGTGTTAAATTTAACCTTTTAACTCTTGGGAAGTAAGTGAATTTTGCTCTGTAAGTAGTGTTTTGGTAGATTTTAGGGAGTTGCAGGGATGTTATTTTGGAAATAAAGTGCTTTTACATAGCAGCTTGTAAGCTTTGACTCCTCATGAGTTAAAAGCTTGGAAGTGAAAATTAAATGCAGGAAGTTGAAAGTCCATTCTTAGTGTGCAGTGGCAATCTGTTCAGGGTGTGTTTCTTACTCATTAAACAAAAAGGGGATTTGGATTAGCCTAATGCATGACTGGGAGTAGAATGGTGAAAGTCCCTTAAAGTTGTCTACCCTTTTTAGCCTTTTTTTTCCTTTTTTTTTGTGGTACTCTTTTAACATAGAGCAAACACTAAAAAGATACTTTGGTTATTAAGAAAAGCCAGTTTTCAGCCACTTATAGAAACAACCCAGACAAATATGCTGGTGTATTTTGCATGCTGAAGAACTCATTTTTGCATGTGATGGAATTGAGAATAAAATACCAGAAGTGAAATTTTGTCCTCCCTGCAGTCTGGTTTGCTGAGGGGAAACAGGGCAGAGCTGTCGCATCAGGTCCTGAGTTCCTTCTCTCTGTTTTGTTGTCTCACTTGTGCTTCAGCTCTTTGTAGCCCACAGAGTCACATGAGTTCCACTTTGCTTCTGCAGGCCTGCGGGGTCAACAGTTTATATTGAGAAGGGAAACCTTACCTGTTTTTTCTTAACAAAGGTAATGCTGGCTGCAGAAGTAGGATGTCAACTGTGTTGGGTTTTTGTCAAAAATACCTGTTCACTGTCACTTTGAGTACTGCAAAAGCCAGAAGGTTTTCACAGCAGGGGGCCCAGAAAAAACGTCTTGCTGATAAGGTGGCAGACTGGTTTTATTTCTAATGGTTTTGTATCATTCTTAGGCATGACATTTTTCCAGTGAATATTTCTGAGATGCTCTGTAGTAACTTTAATTTTATAACATATTTCACTTGTTACCTTGTAGGTAATAGAATGAAGAAAATGATATTTAACTGACTATTTAGGGTTTTTACTCTAAGACACTAAATATCTTTTTGTTCCTGGGACACTGCAGGCATCCTTTGATGTGATGAAGCAGATTTGGACATTGCTTGGTGAGATTACTTTGGTTGGGGTTTTTTTGTTTGGTTGGTTTTTGTGGTTGGGGGGGGGATTAGGGGAGTATGGGTATGTGTGATTTTGTTTGTTTGTAAACCTCCATAAGCAGCAGGCAGATGCAGCACCATGCAGCCCGTGGTTGGTGGGAGTCTGGGAAAGAGATGTAGTCTCTCTGAGTATCATGATATCAAGTAACTTCTGCACTGGTCATGGTTTGGCATGGTGAAGACTCCAAAACATACTGCTTTGTGGCTAGCTGTTTCTATGTTGCCCACAGGGAAGTGTTTGACGTGCTCTCACAGTGCCTTTGCTTCCTTTGCTGTTCAGTGCTGTTTTGTAGAAGTGCACACAAGGGGCTGTGCACCCTGCAGAAATCCTCACTGTGTTGTTTTGAGACAGGTTTGTAGTGCTGCTGAGTGCCTTGCTGTACCATTGCATTGTGCTCCCCATAGAGAGCTGCCATCTCATTTACCTCTCTTTGTATAGGTTAAAATCAACAAGGGGCAAATCCACAGCTTTACTGCTGCAGACAGCCCTGGATAGGCCCCCTACAATCATTCAAGGCTGAGGATTTCTAGTAATTCGAGCTGTGGCAAGTGTTTTGCGTTTTATTCATTTAAATTAATTCAAAACTAACTCAAACCTGTAATATTGGAAGTTCAGTGTACAAGGTTAAAAAGGAAATTTTGCCAAAAAGAAGTCCAGGATATTTGCAATCCTCTCTCCCTCACCAGTGGATTATTTTTCACTTTTTTAATAGACACAGTTTTGGTTTTTCCCCTTTTAACTAATGTGCATTGTTCTGTAACTAGTTGGTAATTTTTACATCTCTGTTGTGTCTTAGCATAGATCAACTAATAGGATGTTTAGATGACCTTTTAAATCTTTTTCTGGTGTGTCAGGTATCTATATGAATTATTTTCAGATTTTATCCCTATGCTAGAATACAGCATGGCTTCATTATCAGAAGGAAGCAGGATTGCTTTTATATGCTCATTACCCTTCAGAGAGACCTCAGGTGATGGCATTGGAAAATTGCTAATCTGCTGAGGTTAGATACTGCCATTGTTCAAATATATTTATGAAGCCCTTAAGGACATGCACTGAGAGTTGAGGCTGCAGCATCAGTGTTGTTTTTATGACTTAAACCACATCCTTTTCTTGAAAAAAAAAAGAGTGAAATACATATACTTGTTCAGTATGTGGCTAAATGAGTGCTCAAAGGAAAGTAAATTAGCAAACAGTCTAGATAGGATAAAGGCGATGAGCAGACTGTGAAAGCACCACTCTTGGTAGCTGTCACTCTTTATGCTATTCTGAAAATCTACCTTTTGTAAAAGAGATTTGCTGTTGATGTCCAAAGTGCCTATATTTGGTTTTGCTCATCAGGTGTTGTCACTGTTCCTATTTGATTCATGAGGACAAGAATTACGTCCAGTAATGTGCCTGCCAGATGCTGTTTGCAGTGGCACTATACAAAACTGTCTGGGTTTAAAGGAGGGAGCACATGTGATTTAATAGCATTAGTTTCAGGTCAAGTGTTCAGGAGGCTGTCAAAACTCACTGTGTTTCAAAGTGTGATTTTTAGATCCTTACATTGATCTTCTCAGATTTGTATTGTGTGTGCTGCTGCCCTGCTTGTACAGCTGATGCGGTGGTTGCTGTGCTCTGTAGGGTGGGATTGGTAGAGGAAATAGCAAGTCAAAGCTCTGTCCATACTTGTCTGAATTTTATGTGATTCATATTCAGGTTTCTTGTGTACAGTTTCAGGATTAATGTGAACAGAGTGAACGACACATGGCAGGATTCTAGCTTCAAGTTGAAAACACTGACCTGCAGCATATTTTTGTGTCTGGTCTTGTTTTGCAAATTCCTTGCTGGTTTATGAGAATTCAAGATTCTGGCAGTGTTGTAAGAGTATCTGCAGAGTAACTGCTCACTCACATGGCTTTTCCTCTCCCTCTGCCCCTATGTATAGGGTGCACAAGTTTGATTTGTTGGATTTTCTTCAGTTTATGATTCTTGATTCTTACACATGGTTGTCTGTCCTGGTTCTTACTTTGTTTTGTTTCCCAAATGAACTCTTGCATTTTAGCACCTTGCTCCCAAATGCAATTAACCTCTGCCAGTGGTATGGACACAGTAATGTAATCACTTGTTTTCCTCCCTGTTGTATGCTTGAACCTCCCTCCTCCGCATTGTGGGAGTACCTTGTGGACTAGTGAAAAAGCTGATTAGTGGCATATGGTGGTGGAACCATTGCTTGTCTTTATGTTACATTCTGAGCTGAAGAGATTTTAGTTCAGTTATAAAACATGTGAACCCGCTGTGGTCAGAAATCTTTTCTCAAAATGAAACTATTGCTATAAAGGCAAGATGTCCTGTGTATTAGCCCAGTATGTAAGAACTTCTCCACACACAAAAGCAGTTTTAAAATGCCTTTCATAAACGGAGGGAAGCATGTAACAAAATAGTGTGGAACTGATAATGGGGAATGCAGCAAATTTTTGACTTGGAATTCAGTGGGGTTTTACTGCAATCCCTCAGTATCTTAAGGTTTTAAAATAGATTGAATGCATTTCTTCGAAGACATGGATATTGTGTTTGAATCATCTCAATCATTTTTCAAAGGGCCTTTGTCTGCCTTGGGGGTTAGTGATGAGCACCTTTTGTTTGAAACTTCTTTTGAAATTCTCTGTCAGGGACATTAGCAGCAACTGTACCACTGAAGCTGAGAGGAGCATA
The DNA here is from genome assembly GCA_024733675.1 of Psilopsiagon aymara. Classification (NCBI taxonomy): domain Eukaryota; kingdom Metazoa; phylum Chordata; class Aves; order Psittaciformes; family Psittacidae; genus Psilopsiagon; species Psilopsiagon aymara. The sequence goes on along the minus strand of JANRGW010020365.1, from coordinate 10,278 downwards.
AAACTCTCCCCGGAAAACTCCATCCCTCTCTCTTTCCATCTCTCTATCATTTATTTTTTTTAGCCATTCTTTTGCCTTAAGTAAGATTTTGACACATGCACAGGAGCATAAGAATAATCATATGGAAGTTACGGAATGGAGGACATTCTGAGTGTTGCATTTTAGAAACTGAATCTATGTAAGTGAATATTAAACTGTGAGAATATGAGGTATACCTGAAAAACAGATACAATGATTGTGATTAGCTTGCTGTTTAAAAGAGTTATTTTATTTGTCTGATAATTAATGGGAAAATTTGAATCCTTTTCATAACTGGTGGGGACTAAAGAATGAACTAACGTAGCATTTTCAAGAGCTTGAAGCTGTAGAGATAACATGAGCCCAGCTTCAGTCTGGCATAACCCTATTCTGAGTGATGACAATAGTCTTCCCCAGGAGTAGGAATTAGCCAGTATGGGATTGTTAAAATTCACCATTCATGTTCTGTGCAAGAAGCCTGGTGCTTGCTAGTTTGCGTATGAGTTTCTATATTAATAGGGTTGGAAAATCTCCAGTTAAGAAGAATTAATGAGTGAGTTTAGAAAGATGTTTGAATATAGTAATGCAGGTACAAGAGATATCTGCGCACCTGAAGAGGGTCGACTGCCATTCCATGAATTCTTGCTGCTAATAAGGGTTGTCCACAGCATTTCATCTGTTTGATTGAATTAAGCTGTGTATGTAAAATTCCTCACAGTGAACAAGAGATAAAAACTTGGAAGCTGATGGAGGTCTCTGAGAAGAAAATAGCAAGGAAGATCTCCAGCTTTCATGAAAACAACATTGTAGGTACTTAATGCAGATGCAGAATACAAAAGTGACAAAGAAAATGGCCATTGTTAAGAATGACTTACAGCCTGTCCTGCCAATTGAAGCAGTATTTGGTATTTAGAGAAACATTTATGCATTTGACCGACTTACTGATACATCGCTCTCAATCATGTTTCTGTCACAGTTTTGAAGGAGCACATATCCATGATTTAAAGATTTTTCTTACGTGTTTTTTTTCCCCTGGAAACTTGTGGGAGATCAGTTAGATCTGAGAAGAGGTAACATATATAATGTCCTGAAGGTAACTTGAACATCATACGCACATTTTGTGAATATTAGATGAAAGGTAGCCTTGCATGATAGAATTTAGGTGAATATCAGTGCAGAAGTGGAATGTGAGGAAAGTTTTGCAGAGTTCTTCAGCCAGGTCTGGTGTTGCATTATCTACTGCTGTGGATACAGTTTAGATTATCAAGATTGTTATTGCCTGCAACAGTTTACCCTTTTCCTGTTACTCCAGAATGGACATTTATTGCCAGTCAAATCTGATTTTATCCACTAGAAACTCTTGTCTGTCTTTTGAGGTGGTGTCTGTTGTTTTTTTTTTTTAATCTTAATTTCCTAAATGCAGCATAGAGGAAGAATAAGTATTTTACCACGTGTGTGTTCATCCCCCTCTGTCTCCTCCATTTCTGCTAGATGTTGAGGACTTAAGTGCAGAGAAGGTAATGTGCAGTGGACAAGTGTGAATAAGAATGAGAGAAGGAGCTGGAGAAGTGGCTGTACTATGACTTTTCAGCAGGTGGGGGAGAAAGGAAATTGCAATAGCAGTCTGTTTTCATTTGTGCCATTGGGATGGGGCTAAACATCCTAGCTACATAATAAGGAAACAGAATAGATTGTAAAGGGCAGGAATGAGAGCAAAGGCAATACGAATCTCTTCTTCACACTGGATTTCTTTTAATTCTCTTTTTAAATATAATGCTTCTGAATAATGGTTTTCTGAAGAGCAGCTTTAACTTTTCTGAAGTTTTTGAGTAAAAGCTTTGTGGTTAAAGGAAAAGAAACAAACCCTTCCTAACTAATGTGCAAAAATGGCAAGATAGTTAAAAAGCTGGCTTGCATGCTCCAGAGTACAACTTTCCAAGTCCTGTGATTTCTTGGCAACACAGCTGCTTGAGTTCCAGTTTAATGCTTATTTTTGTGGTGGTTGTGGAGATGCTTTCTGGAGAGGGAGACAGAGAGAGAGGGACATGAGAGAGTGAGGTTTTATGAATTTAGGCCTAAGTAATATATATTTCCTGCTGAAATCAGGTGTAATTTGTAGTTCTGGGGAACTGATACTATAAAGTAAACCTGTTTTGCCCATCACTTCAAAAATTGCTTTAAGTGCACAGCCTGAAAGTAAGAGCTAGACAGAATTACATTTGCTATGTTGTGTACAAGCCACTTTTATTTTATAACCAGCCATCAGCACTTTCTAACTATAGGTGAAGAATCCTTCCTGGCACAGCTCAGGCAGTGAAAGGGTAATGTGTTTTCACATATTCTGTTCATTTATTGAAAGGATAGAGACACTTAAGAATTTTTAGGGCACTGGAAAAAATAATTAAGCAACAGGCTAAATCTTGGCTTTTAAAATGTTGATCTGTATTATGACTAATTTTACAACTTTCGGATCATCGATTGGTCTTTTGCAGTCATTTTTCTTGTATTGTTTTTTGGTAATATGAATAATAGGAATGCCAGTTACAATGTGTCTTGTAAAATTTTTAGTGCAAATAATAAAGCAAAAGAAATCTTTTAAACTTTTGTGAGAAGCCGTGCCAAGTGTATTTACATCCAGCCATGCACTGTCTTGTTTTAGGCTGATCTGTCACACAGCTTTCCTGGTCAACGTCTTGGAGCTGACCTGTCAACACCAACATTGTGTCTTATCCGGGGAGCAGACAGCACAGCTGCTGTGTAGTTCTTCCTGGTGATTTAACTCAAACCAAAATCTCTTATGGTTCAGACTTTCTAATGTCCTTGACACTGCCAAAACTGTATTTTTAAAGTAAGGAATGCAGACATCTGTCTAGTAAGAACTTGGAGTGACAACTCGTTTCATAGACACCACTGAGTAACTATTGGGTAGTGTTTTATTGCTACTGCTCCTCCCTCATGCCTTGCAGCAGTTCACAGATTTTCAGCTTTTACCCAAAAGCATGAGGAACAGCATAATCCTTTCTCGTGTGCAGGTGTTTCTTCTCTGAAGCGCAGTTTGTTCTTTCTTTCCTGTTTGGTTTCCTTTCTCTAATTCTTGTTTGCTGCTGTGTGACACCAGTAGGCTTCCTAGGTTTTCCTTTATTTTTTTCCTGACAAAGCTTGCTATCTTGCTTAAAAGTCTCTTGAGTTTACATGCCCTAAGTTTGTACTCCTGTGTTCTGTAGGGAGGTTGACAGACTTTATCTACCTGTCTTCTTGTATCTTCCGTATGTTTATTGGTAAGGAGAAATAAGAGACTGCTTATGGTTTGGAAGTGTGCTGCTATGTTTCTGAGGGCAGAGCCAGTAGTTTTGATGGACATATTATATAGCAGCATTTTCAAAATGTAAGTTAGAATTTTTAAATTGTACAAAAGTGATTTCTCCAAAATACCACACAAAGTCTTCTGAAGGAGTGTCTACTTGAATAGAGCAGTATCTGTCCTTTAAAAAACACAGGCATACCACATTTGTCTTTTTTCCTTCCTCAACTTGTAGTCATTTCTTTCCAATAATGTTTAATGCTTCAGCCACTTCATATCCATTGCTCAATAGTTGACTGCATATGCAGTTTACTATCTGCATTGCTGAAAGCTTGCGTAATAATTTCGCTTGAGTACCAAAGTAAAACATGAGTTATTTTTTCTTTATTAGCAATATAAATATTGAAAATTCAGTGTTTCACAGGTTATATTTTCTTCAGTCTTTTCTAGCTAAAGAAGGAAATGCCTTGACTTTTGTCAATTTAAGTGCTGAAACTGTTGCCTTATCTTTTGGCCCAGTCAAACACCAGGTAGCTAACTGATAGATTTGTTTCAGAAATGAATTAGTAATTGTGCTTTAAACAGGTAAGTGCATGAGTTGGTTAAAGACTTGAAGATGGCTGCTCCTGAGCTCTCTCTAGCTCACTTACCTTTGCTCTGCAAGGAGAAATATTTGTTCACTATCTCCCGATCTCTTGGTTCACTGAGTCAACAATGGACAATGTCAAGAGAAAGAAAATGAAATATGAGGAGGAAAGGTAGAAACTTACAAGTCTGTCATGGTTTTTAAGATCTCTCTCTTACTTAAATGTCTTTTCTAACCCTCAATTTTATGTCCTCTAGTTAAACAGACCAAAAAAAACCCGAAAACAAAACCCCCACAACTGGGTCTCTGAAAGTATTTTCCCTCAGTGTTTTGTAAAACTACATATATGTAGTAAAGATACCAAGACTCTCTGTGTTAACGATTCTGTATTCGTGAAGAATGTAATGTGCATATTGAAGAAGTTTAAAGAGTATTTCTGGTCGATAACTATAAAAGACCTAACCTGAAGCAATGTTTGCTTTACAGAATGCTGAAACCAAGGTGGAGGAAGTGGCTAAAGACAGTCCAAAAGCAGCCAGACTAACGCGGCAGTCTTCAGAGGATAACGAAGTATTTGGTGAGTTAACTCAGACAGCTGGAAAATGTTATCTGGTCTGTAAGTTGAGAAAAGAGAATTCCCACAGAATCCTTATGACCTACTTAATGTTTGTGTATAGCATTTGAGTGTGGGCTGTACAGTTCCACAGAGGCCTGAAAAGGTGGGGGAAAGGACCAAGTAGAAAATAAAGAGGTATCAAAGATCTGAAACTAATAATCTCTGAAGAAAGATTTGCAGTTCATTACCACAGAGAAGAAAGGCTAAATCCAAGTGTTCAACAAAATTAAGGATGTGTGAAGAAAGAGGGAAACACTTTTCTCTGTCCATGATGGATAGAACAAGCAGTGAGTTCTTTAAATTCAGTTGTGGAAAGAAAAGATTTGAATAAATGGTGAGAAAGGAAATCCTAAAAGAAATACTAAAAGAGTGGTATCATCTGGAAAGTGTGGAGATTTATCATTGTAGGCCTTTAAAAGCAGGTTAGACAAGTAACTGGCTAAACTGATGTAATGTAGTCCAGCTTGTGGCAGAAGGATAGACTAGATGACCTTTGAGGATACTTGGAGGCTTAGACTTTTAGATGAACTCCTCTTTATATGAGCTCCTCTTGGTAATTTTCAGTGAATCCCTCTCTGCTCCTCCTGTAGTTTTTGCTGGTAGTTTTATTTGATCTCAAAATTGGTTTTGCCTTTTCTTCTGCATTAATATTTGGAAAAGAGTCAGGGAAACCTTATTATTCCAACTTTATGCTGATTTTATGCTAAGAGGACTTCAATAAAGAGCAATAGTCTAGCATTAATGCAGAAGAGGTGAAGGCAAGGCTGAAAGATTATCAGTGGGTGTAATATTTAACTCCGTTATGTTCTGGATTGGAAACTCAAGATCTGCAGAAGTCATGTGGATTTTATTAAGTCTGACTAGCTTGAAAACTTTCAGATGAGTCAATTATTTTTTAATATAGTAAGGAATTTTTTTCTTTTGAGGTACAAAAAAAATGGAGCATAAATAATTAAGTCTTTCTTACTCTACATGGAAACAATTCTGTGACCGTTTAAATGGTTTTGTTTAAAATCAGCTCTCCTCAGTGAGATAATGTAGTGTGATTGGCACATGAGCCTGAATTCCTGGTATGAATGCTTCCAATGCTGATCACAGAATGCCAGTGTCTAAAGAATCCATAAGTGGACTTAAGAACTCATTTTCAACTTTATTAATTCAGTGGTGAAGCTATTACCTCATTTCCTCTATATCTGCTCCACCAGCTACTTGCAGTGGATCCAGCGTTCCTGGTTATAGAGCCCCACGGCACTGTGTAATGTGCATCTCAGACTAATCTTTCTCAACTCAGATCTCTGGTTTTCTTTCTGTGGGAAGAAGGGAGACAGCAAACCAAGGAGTCCCTTCATCTGCCTCTCTCCCAGCACAATGGAGGCCAAAGAAGGCTTTTAAACCTTCAGTCTGTTCTGATCACTAGCCCTATCTACCAGTAAGCTAAACCAGTGGTTAGTCAAGCCCGTGATTCATATGGGAGTGTCAACTTAAAAATGGAAATGATAAACCGTGAAGTTAACTTTTGGTCGGCTTAAACTCACCATCCAGTGATCCATAACCTTGCTACAAATTCTTCTAAGATTTAAGAAGGTCGACATGAAGTGTACTATGTGTTCTTTAAAGCTAATGATTTACTAACAAATTGCTGAGCATTTCTGTATTCCAGATCTGTGAACTGTACTTTTTATCCAAGATAAGCCAGTGATCAACATTTGATAACTTGGCACCACAAGGAGGAAAACGTCTTTCCAACTCCAAAACCAAACTTATAGCAACCCTTTTACCATGTTACAAGTGAAAGTTTGTTTTTAAGATTATATCAAAATTGGAGGGGAAAAAAGAAGAAAATACAGTTTGGATGGAGTCTGTAATCTTTGTTTTTTTCACCCTGCTCGAGTGAGGAAATCAAAGTGGATTGAAGGTGCAAATGAAACTACTTCAGCATGAGACTCCCTGAGAGTCAGGGAGAAAATTTTGGCAGACACAAGTTTTATGTGTCTGAGAATTACACTGTTGTAAATACCTACCTTTCCCTGCAGTTCTGGGCAATTTCTTAAGATGTTTAGATCCATCTCAGGGGAGAAATCAGTTCTTCATAGGAGAGTTATTTGTTCTCCTGTGACTTAAATGATTAGGTTGCAGACCCTCCTCGGTTATTCTCTGGCTTGATCTATGTCAAGCTATCCCTCATTTCTTTCTTCTTTCTTTTTCACAGTGATGCTAATTATAACGAGCATCAAGAATGCACCAGCACTTGGTTAATTTATAGCTTCAGCTTCCACTCAGATCCCTCTTCTGAAGAATTTTAAATAGCCTTCAGTTTCAGAGCGGATGCAGCACAGCCTTCCCTGTTGACACAGAACTCATCTTTTTCACAGAGATCACTCTCGCCAGCTTTCTCTGGACAATGCCACCCCCTACAGAAAGGTTAGCACAGGCAGCAGAGAAGTCAGCTGCTGCCTGATGTAGCCACTGAGCCCCCTTCAGAGCAGGCGGCAGCACCCCTTGGTTGCTGCCTGCTCTTTCTGCCCCGGTGCATGGGTTTGCAGTGGGTGCTTGGGGAGGACCGGTCCCCCTGACAGCCTTGGCTGTTCCCCTGTCCTGAGCCACCCGGTGGCAGCAACTGCTAGTCCCTGCAGCCACTGGAGGGCCTGGACTACCAGGGCAAAGGCTCTTCGGCAAAGACAGAAATCTCTTTATTTTGCCCTGGTCTCCTGTCTCTCCAAGATTAGTGTATTGTCTTGGACCAGGTGACAGTATGATCCTTTAGGACATGGAAACTTCCTGTACTGTGAGCAGCATGGAATAGGTGCAGTTGTTAGAGATTGTTAGAGAAGATATCTGAGGGTGTTATACAGAAGATATCTGAGGAAGCCGTGCTGCTTGAATACAGACTATTTTTTTCTTTTAGAAATACTTGCTCTCAGAGTAAGTGTGGTGTCTGCACACTGCCCTGTCAGTTGGGTACAGTTTTGGAGGCGAGCTTATTCTTATTTATAGAAAATGTTACTGTGCTAAGGAACCAAGTATGGATATCTCTTTCAAGTCCAATAGACCCAACAGCATTCTTTGTTATAGGAGCAAAGATTGATCCACTGCTGTGGAGGGCCACTGGTGAGTGAACATTAATGTCTTACTTTTCTTCTTCATATGATTTGGATTTGGGAATTACCATTTTGGAGGGTCTTTCTGCATTTGTGTTTATTTTCACACTGAATAGTAAAGATAATATAGCTGAAATGTCCTTATGAGCAATGAACCCAAGTTGTACCAGTGGCTTTATGGAGCAATCAAATCAGGTATGCCTTGTGTTTCAGAGAGGTAATTCTCAAAGGTCATGAACTTTTTATACAAGAGGATAGAGTGGATAAATGGAGCAGAAGGGTAACAATATGAGAGAGAAATCTAGTCTGCACAGTAATGGTATTTGTAACTATGAATTTCTGAATTAACAAGAGTTAGTTTTGTTTGTCTTTTGAAAGGATTTTCTTGTGACACCCAACAGAGTTCTGTTGTCTGATATATACTGAATATGCATCTGTGATGTGAAACTAGAATGTCTTGCTTGCTACAAACTTCTGTTGAACTTGCACGTAGTCAACATGGTCTCTGTTGCAAGCAGTGTGTAGTCAGAAAACGATCGTGAATGACATCTCAACCCAAGTGGGAGAAGACAATTGCTGAGTAAAGTGCTGCGTGTTTAAAGAAATGGATCAGGAGGCGACTGCTGGCCTGTACTTCCAGAGATTATTTCCAGAAGTTTATAAGATCCATCACTGCTCTACATCTGTGAGGCAGAAGCAAGGTGGCAAAATTCCTGTCATCCTGACTGCTGGGAGGATTGTACCTTCCTTTGGTTCCATACTGCATTAACTTGGAACAAGGATAAATGCAGATTTTTATTGATACTTTCCCCCCCGCCCCCGGGTTGAATAAGCATATTCCCCTTTTTGATAGCAATTAAAAATCAAAGTATACTAACTTTTCAAGATACAGTAAGTTATGATCTTCTCAAGCAGGAAAGTTATATATCTATTTTGTAGATCAGGTCTGAATTGTATCTGTGGATGTGGCTGTGGTTCTTCATGGTTTAATGCTCTCCAGTGATACGTGTTGTGTGGCTGAAGCTGTACTGTGGGGTGTTGAGTTTTTTTGTTGTTTGGGTTTGGTGTTTTTTGTGTGTGGTGTGTTTTTTGTTTTGAGTTGCCTTTTTTTTTTTTTATGAAAGGGAAAGTGAATCTTTCTTATAGAGGAAAGAAAATATCAGAATTGTAGAGGTTTTTCTTTTCTTTCACTTGGGCAAGAGGTAAACTATGTGTGGCAAAGAGACATAACACAACACCATCCATCAGTCCATCATTCTGCCGTTTCTAATTGCAGTACTAGGTGCATCAGGAGGTATCTTTTTGTGTGCAGAGCTCAGAGATGTAACTAGAAGCTGTATATTCAGCATAATTTGACAACAGCCCTGCCTCACCCTGATTCATTGGTTATACTGACGCCTGCTGCTGGGTCCTACGAAGAATGTCCTGTGGATTGTTGTATAATCCCACACAGATTGAAGAGCTACTGTCTCCATGAGATTTCCATCTGTAATAGTTTGACAAATGTAGTCATGCTCACTGTTGGCCTCCCTTTATGTGGTAAGGAAAGGGTAGCTGCAGTTGCTGCAGTCCTATTGTCCACACCTAGGAATTTTTGGATGCTGTGTATTGGATACCAGTTCTTGGTGTTTTTCAGTTTTTTCTTCAGTTGGGGATTTAATGATGATATATGAACCTATTCTCCTGAAATAATAGGCAGTGTTGATCTCTCACAACATAGGAATATGTGTCAGTGTGTGTTACATCTGTCTGGATTTCACTCTTCATCAATTTTTTCTTTTTGTGTTTAAAAAAAGGTGGAGGAAGAATACAAAAAGAGCTGGAAGGCATTTAGCAGCTTTTGGCTGCACAGTGCTTTTATCAGGAGGTGATGGGGTTCAGTCAGGATCTTGCTAAAAGCTGAGGGTTACTGCAGTTCAGTGACCTTACTGGGAGGCTTCTCTCCTTGTAAACACAATCAATTGTGAAACACAAGCTATGACTTTAATGCAAAATAATGGCAAATTTACACAAAATAATGAATCTGGTGAGACAGCAAATTGTCCTAAAATGAATGTTATTACCACAGTGCAGTTATTCCCTCTTGCATGAGAGGTAAATGGGGGAGTTTAGCCTCCTGTAATTTTTTATGATAAGCTAAGTAATGATTCTGTTTTTCCAACTGTTATCATATCTCCACTTTCCTTCACCATCTCCTTTTCCCAGTTTCCTGCAAGACTGGGCCTGTCTGCTTCCAGCCAGGGACCACTGGTTTATCAAAATGACAGCAAGAAGACTGGATTACCTTTTTGAGATGGAAAGTATAGATTTATAGTTTAATAAAAAAATGCTTGGCATTTTTTGTGCAGTTGTAGGATCTCAGGTGTACTGCTCACAGCTTCTGCTTTTTCACATATTTTATCATAAAATGCTTTTTCCAAACAACAGGTAGTTTACTTGGGGACAAGATAAGCTGAAGTCTGGAGAACTGAGACCCACAGGATTTCAGGGGCAGCAGTAGGCCAACTGGTGGGATTTTTTGATATTTTAGGGTTTGAAGCTTTTTCTGACATAGAGATATTAGCAATTTTTTTAATGTCAATTCTGTGATTTCTTTGATTATGGCTCATTTTAATGGATTTTCTTTAACAATATCAAAGATGTTAGTATTTTTATCTCG
>JANRGW010020363.1:0-10255 GCA_024733675.1 Psilopsiagon aymara | reverse complement strand
CTCCAGGAGCAGAGGGAAGAAAAAGGGGGAAGTGAGTGAACAAACTGCGTGGCTGATTTATGGCTTAAACCACGGCACCAGGGTAGCTGGTTCTCTTGATAGATTCCGTAGGGGGCCCACATTGTCCCTAGTTTGTCTTTTCTTTGCATTGTATCTATAGAATCCTTTCCTGTTATCTTTTACACCCCTAGCCAATTTTAATTCTAAGTGGGCCTTAGCTTTCCTAACCTGATACCTAGCTTCCCAAACAATATCCCTGCTTTTCTCCTAGGCCACTTGTCCTTTCTTCCACCTTTTATAAGCCTCTTTTCCCTCTAAGTTTCTTAGCAGCTCCTTATCTATTCAAGGAGGTCTCTGTCTCTCCTGCTGCACTTCTTTCTAGCTGGGATGCAACACTCCAGAGATGTAGCAGGTGATCCTTGAATATCCACCAAGAGTCTTGGGCCCCTCTGCCCTCTAGGGCTATATCCCATGGAACCTTACTAAGCAGGTTCCTGAAGAGGCCAAAGTCTGCTCTCTCGAAATCCAGAGCTGTGAGCTTGCTGCACGCTCTTCTCACTGTTCTGCTAATCTAACTCAACCAAGTCATGATAGCTACACCCAAGGCTGCCCTATAGCATCATATTTTCAACCAGCTCCTCTCTGTTGGTGAGCATGAGGCCAAGCATGGTTTTTGATTTTTTCAGATTGGCACCCTTTATGAACTTGCTAGATCTTTAAACATCCTAGCTGAAATAGCTTTTTTCTGAGTTTGCCCTTGTCTGTGCCAGCTGCTGAATTTGTTCACAACTGCCACATTTCAGCAGATTGCAAAAAGAAAATAGTGAAGAGACCTGTCCAGTTTCTGTACAGTAGGCAAAACAGTTTGTTTTCTTCCCATAAACTTAAATACTACTTTCAGTCATTGCTCAGAAGAAACCTTTGTATTTCCAGTTTCATTTAATACAATAATATTTTAAAAATATTATATTATTTACCTCGAAAGAGAAAAGAGGGAGTTCTGGTATTTGCACTTCTGGAATGACCACTTTGTTCCGTATAAAGAAAATTAATTTATAATTTGCATTTATTTGTATCTGCTATTTTAAACAATTCTTCTGACCAGGGAGACATGATGTTCTCCCTGTTGTATGGTTAGGAGGTCTGGCAAATTAACAGCCATGCCCAGCATCAGAAAGCAGATTGGTTTCAGAGGTGCAATTTTAATCTGACTTTATCAGTGTCCCATACCTTAGATGCAAGAAAGTCCTTCTTTGCTACATAGCAAGAAGCATACATATGGTAATAAAACCATGCCTGGATGTTCTGGCAGCATTTGAGTAGGATCTCACAAACATTTCCCACCCAGCTTTTCTTTGGTTTAGGGGTGTGATCACACATAGATCAAGGTGAAGGAGTGCCACACTTTAGAGAGGGACACACTTGTACTGCTCAAAGAAAGATGTGCTGTTATACAGAGGACTTTAATTCTGCTCCAGATTCTACTGCTGAGCTGGGAAAGTCACTTCACATCAGACTGCTAATGCCAGCTTCCCACAGAAAGCTCTTTAAGCTCCACCGACAGTAAGTGTTACTGTCATATCAATTTAAGATTGATGTTGTTACTTAAACAAAAGCCTTTTCCTTATCAAAGGGGTGGTAATGTCACTTTACAGTACACTTTACCAGCTCACAGGTTATCACCCTTTCTGCTGGCACCACTGCTGCACAGCACCATGCATGGTAATCCATAGCTTTCATGGGGCAGCAGGTGGTGATAGAAATGTTACTGCACATGGCCTGGGAAGTGATCCCAGTGTTCCTGCCATTTTCTGTTGTTTTTTGTATTCCTGAAGTTAATGATTCACACTGCAAAGACAGTGTGAATGAACCCTGGAATCTTGTACCCACAGCAAGGATAGCATAGCGCATTCAGGGAAAGGAGGTGCCATTAATCATGGTAAAAGTTAATGCAGCTCTCTCTATCAGAGGAACGGAAACCTATAACAAAAGGCATGTGGGACCCACAAAGCTTTAGAATACATGACTGCATCCCTCAGCCCTTGCTTTGTCTCCCACAGGCATCCAGAAAAACTAAAAGAGAACATGATTGTAAATAGAAAAAAGGTTAAGAGGGATGACACACTGAAAGAGCTGTGGGCAAGCATCTTTGTGAAAGAGGTGTAAGGGTGTTTGAAATTGCACCTAAGAAGGAAACTGTCTTTTCAGGTAATTCAGAGAGAATATGAATAGGTGAGGGGACTAGGTCTTCACCACAGGATACAAGGGAGGTCCGAAGCACCAAGTGTGAATTGTAAGCCACACACCTTTTTGATCCCTCATTTGTTGCTTTTGTTTTCTATTAGTCCCAGGTTCATCTTTAAAACTCACAGACACTTGTCAGATGTGATCCCTAAAGATGATGGAGCCACTGAAAGCCATAGATACGCAGCTGCAGTCAGGAGAAAGAGCTCTTAGTGATGTCTGGGTGAAACAACTGTGACAAAATGCTCATATACAGCTGTGCTTTAAGGCACATGAAAGAACATGAAAGAGCATCTCAGGAAGCATAATTGATACTAAGAACTCAATTAAAACATCTCAAGAAATTTCAGACACTCAAAGCCTTATTAAAAAAAAAAAAAAAAAAAAAAAGAAAAAGTTATTTTTAAGCAAGAATTCTTTTGCACAGCCTCAGAAACTACCTATAAAGGGACTGGGACAGTAGGGTTGACCATATGCTGACATTTCTGGTCTTCTTGTCCTTGGTGCTGCTCAGAAGCTCCACACAGATCACACCTGATTTTATATATATAGGACATTCTTTTCATTGACTGTGAATTCAGTGAGTTCACAGGGATGGGACACTCAGGACTGAGGATAACCTGATTTTATACACTTCAAAATGGCTGGAAAATAATCAGCTAAACTGCAGCTCTCTTCTCATCCTGCACCATGCCCTTATCTACAGAATTTTCCTCTCTCTAAAATATTTTCCCATCTAGACATGTGCAATTCCCATGTGCAAATCCCAGAGCTGTCAAAATGTGCCAGGCACATCAGTGCTGAGCTGATCAGTTGGGAGAGCCAATTCCAAAGGTCAGGCTTCTTATTTCATACCTAACGCTGCTGATGTGGCTGATCAGTTCAAGGATATGTACAGAAAAGAGACAGAGAAGAATGGCTTCTTAGGGAATTCAAGACCAGACTTGTAGGCAGCAAATTGTCCAGATAAAGCAAGTAAGTTTGTTAGAACTTAGGATGTCATGCCCACATTGCTTTATAACTTATTAAATAAAACATTAAAACCCACAGGTTTTGGGAGTTTCGTAATTCTGTGGAGTTTTTTTGTATTGACATTTGAGGGATTTTTTTGTAAAAGAACCTAAAGATTTTATTGCATGAATCTTCTTAGGGTTCCTGTACATATATTAATTCAGCCACCACTGCTGGTGCAGGACATTACTATGAAACAAGGCAGTAGCATAGTGTAAGTGAAGAATGCTATAAAAGTAAATAGGAGAGAGATCCAATAAAGAAGTATAGATATGAAGTTTACACCATGTTACATGGATCTCCCTGCACTTCATCGGCCGTGTCTTCATCAGTGTTAAGTAGATAAGTGAACTGCTTGTTCACCCATCTGTTTTGCTAACAGAATCACAGCAAACAGACCATTGCTAGCTCCACATATAGGGGCATTTTACAGAATGGGACTCAAGCATTGTAGCAATCCTATTTATTTCAGTAATCCTACAGGAGTACTCAAGGTGTTGCCTCAGATGATATCCTCAGGACTGCTCAACCTAGCAGCCGCAGAACAGAAAATAACCCTGAGGGTTTATACAACCCCATCCACAGCCACATGCTTTCAAGTTTGCTATAGTGCTGTTACCACTTTTCCAGTTCCTAAGCTCTCATTTGAACTTCCTGTGCAAATTTGGGAGGCGCAAAGTTTTCTCTTGTTTTTTACTTAAGGTGATGTTTTTCTATTCCACTCTGAGAAGCACTAGATGTGCATTTTATATGTAAAGAACTTATGGTGCTTAAAGTTATACAATAAATTTCATGTTTAAGGGTTCTGTGAATGCAGAGGAAAAGGGAATAAAATTTAAAAAAAAAAAAAAAATTTAAGATTTGGCATAGTGAAAATCTCTCCTCCTACACAAATTTTTCTAATCATGTTTTCTCTTCTTTGGCACTTATATTTACTTGTTTGCACATTGCAAATATGTAGTAAATGTCCAGCTCTTAATATATTTTTTCTTGAGTAGATGGAACAGAAATGCAAATTAACATAAATGTTAATTAACACAAATGTTAATTTATATGAATTTCTGTCTCAGGGTTTTGGTAGAATTTTTCAAAATTGACAATTAGAGCTTTTTAAGTCATCTTTGCATAACTTATAGGACATTCTGAACATTACTTTTTATGTCTGTATGTGCAGCATTGCAGTCCTTGCAATCTTTTGAAGCAAGCTTTTGCCTTTGAAGATTTTGTGGAGATGGCTGGGGAGTTTCACAGGTTTTATTTATTTTATTTTTGTTTTAATAACTCAATATCCAAAAGAAGGACCTAATGAATATATAATTTGCCACTAAGCAACCTTACTGGGTCTTGGAGAAACTTTAGTCACTTCTCATCAAGTATAAAGATAAATTCATCAAGTTCTAAAACCAGTGGATTTTGAACCTCACTTGAGCATCTTCTCTGTTTCATGTAAATGTTGTGTTTTAGTTAAAAAAATTCTGGCCACCACAGCAAACACAGTTTCTAGAAGATCCTCATCACAACATCAGTTCAAGTGGGAGAGACATATTGTAGAAATCCGCACAAATCCTTCAAATCCTTACACACAGTACATGCATACAAATAAACATGAACAAATGTACACAAACATGAAATTGAGGTGTTTTATTGAGCAGTGGTCAGCTGAGTGTTGTCTTAGTAAAGCAAAGTGAAACCTTTTTTCTGAGCTTCAAGGCCAGGAAAAGAACAAGCCCAGCAATGAACTTCTGTGTTTCACAGAAAGCTAAGAAACCTTCAGCTAACTTGGTTTATGTGTGAGTCTGACACTTCTGAGTGTTGGTACAGTAAATGAACTTTGTTACTATCACAAAGCAGAGCAGCTAAATAATGAAATCTCATTGAAGTGCCAGTGTTAGAGGGGATGAATTTGTTCATCAGTACAAAGCAATCTATATAATCATCCTTTAGTTTACTTTACACTTAGTTTTGCATGTAGACAATTCACTAGGTTTTGGACTCATACTTCAATCTGTGAGTCCTTAATTGCATTTAATCAGTTTAAAGCCAACAAAGAAACAAGTAAACAAACCTAAAACCTCTTAGTGTTCTCAGTCTTTATAATTAAACCTAAAGAAAAATAAAAAATCAAAACCATTCTTTTTTATGATTAATTTGCCTTTAAACTAAAAGTGAAGCCAAAGATAGTTTGCATCTGGTCGCTAGGAAGTTAGGGAAAATACACTTTCCTACCTGGCCTTAAAGGTCTTGATACCCTAGTTGAGGAATTTTAATTTTCTTGATTTTTTTCTTCATTTCATCTTACAGCTGTACTTTCCCAACCTTTCATACACTTGGAAAGAATTGAAGACATTTTTTGACATCCACAGTCTTACTGCTTTTCTTTTAGCCATTGAAATCATAAAAGTGGAAGGGAAAAAAACCCACAACAAACTAATAAAAGAATCCCAAGCCACAGACATTCACTGACATTGAGACACAAGCTATTCTACCAAGCCATATACCATAAGACACATGAAAGGTCTGGACAATACCGTACAGACAAGGTCAGACTGGGTTTATACGGAAGAAGTTAATTACAAATGAGAGAAGTCCTTAGAGTCTCTGTAACTGTGGAGGATTTTCTGTTCCCTTGTCAGAGTGTTTAGCAGGGTTTTCTGCCTTTGCCTGTCTTATCACATTATTTGAAGCTGAATTATAGTCATGCTCTGAAAATCAGCATTTAACTCCTGCAAATCTCAGCCTAATGAAAGACAGTTCCCTTGCTACTGTACTCAAACAACCAGGTACCTACCATCACTCTTCGTACAGCTTAGTCATTGTCTCCATCTGACATGTCACACGTGAATACTCAGAAACTGAATTAAGATCCATGTGTGATGTCTCTTCTGAAGCTGCCATCAAATAAACATCATATTGTTTTACTCAGTGAGAGAATGACGTTTATTTACCTTTAGCACTTTAAATAAGTATTCTCTGTTTTTTTCCATGCTTGCTCACCTGGCATGGCAGATGTGAAGGCTTTTCCAATGCTTTCTGCTCAGATAATAATATTTGGTGTTTCATGACTGCTTTGCATGCATGAGATTTAAGAAGGACGTGCAGGAATGTATAGAGAAGAACTTTGCATTTTAAAGGATTTTTGATATAGACATACACTTCCTAAACCATAAAAACCCCTTCACGAAACAGTGCTTAGCTTTTTTGTTATAGAATCATGGCATTATTTAGGTTGAAAAAGACCCTTAAGATCATCAAGTTCAACCACAAACCTAAGAGTGCCAAATCCACTGCTAATCTACATCCCTAGTGTCACATCTACATGTCTTTCAAGTGCCTCCAGAAATGGTGACTCAGCTACATCCCTGGGAAACCAGCTCCAGTGCTTGTCAACCCTTTCAGTGAGGAACTTTTTCCCAGTATTGAACCTAAACCTCCCCTGATGCAGCTCCAAGCCACCACTTCTTGCCCTATTGCTTATTACTTGGGAGAAGAGACCTACTCCCACCTTGCTTTCAGTTAGTTTTAGGGCAGGATTAGAGAGTGAGGTATCTAGCCTTTCAGATTATGAATGACTGTTTTGTATAGCTGCTGTGAGTACTTACTTACCTGAAGAGATGCCGTTTTCTGGTTTCTATAATGGAACAGGGAACGTCGTCAGGATGGCTGAGTGGTCTACGGCACTAGACTCAAGCCACCTTCCCATAGTGGGTTTGGGTGTCCTCATCTCTGTATGGAGGCATGGGTTTAAATCCCACTTCTGACACCACTTTTTGGGGGCCCCTAGGTATACTGGAGAGAGACATCATTAGGGACAGTAGCGATAGGACAAGGTGTAATGGATTCAAACTTACACAAGGGAAGTTTAGATTGGATATGAGGAAGAAATTCTTTAATGTAAGGGTAGTGAGGCACTGGAATGGGTTGCCCAGGGAAGTTGTCAATGCTCCATCCCTGGCGGTGTTCAAGGCCAGGTTAGACATAGCTTTGGGTGATATGGTTCAGTGGGAGGTGTCCTTGCCCATGGCCTGTATTCTCAGGCTTGATTAGGATCTCATATAGCTCATCACTGATGGTCAAAGTTTCCTCTCAACCCAGTTTTACTCAAAGCCTGTAACTATAGACTTACTCATGATGTAGCAAAAGTACAATATATGGCCAAGTACAAGGAAAGCAACTCATAGAGTAAAACAGCAACAACAATTTTAACAAAAACAAGCAAAAATATGCCTCCCTTTATTCCTGGCTTTGCACTTCAGAACTTCTGGCAATGTTTTTCCAGCTTATATGGCCCAAATATTCTCCAAATGGAATATCAGCTTGTGTCACGCAGAGTAACACAATAGTGAACTTCTGCTTAGAGGAGCTGCAGTAAACAAAGTGGACTAATTTCAGCTTAGGTAAAGCTGCTTTGCTGCTGCATAAATTATGACTCCTTCTGCAATAATTTGTTGTACCTTTTGTGTACTTTATTATTACCCCAGCAGTGCTATATCTTTCCATGCACAGCTATGTTGCTCAGGGAACAAGACAAACACAATAACTGGTCAGATCAAAATGCATCAGATTAGATGACCTGAAGAAACCCCCAGAAGATAGGAAGCTGTTATTACACCATGTGCACACCATCCCATAGCACCTTTTCAGTTCATGCCATGTAAATGTACATTTTGTCATGTCCTGTGTTACAGGTGTAAATGTCTTACAGAGCTGTTGACATGTGTGCTTTGCTCTCATAGCCTGCACTTCTGTACGTGATCTTACTCGACTGGTACTGTGCTTCATTATGTACTGTCTTGCAGAGCTGCTGATATGCTTTATTAAATCAACATTATTTGAGTTCCACAGACCTGCGGAGGGGATCTTCAGCTGTCTGGTTCCATACCTGAATTGTTTACTGTGCATTAGATTTAGCCAATCTTACTCCCTTTTGCTTTTGTTCTCCTGAAACAGAATGACAGAGGGAAAATGTTAATCTTACGAACTTGGGGAGAATAAAAAAGAGAAGAAAAATAAAAAAGGAAGCCTTGGGAGTCCAGAAGTCCAGGACTCTCTGGGTTTGATGCTTCCTAACTGGAAAAATACAGAAATCATTGGAGGAAACAGAGCAGGGAGCTTAGAAGTAGGACTGTTTGTGAACAGATAACAAGCTTTTACTGCATGAAAAAAAGGAAGTTGCCATAGGGGTTTAAAAGAAACTGGACACATCACATGTGCTAGTTTGACAGTTTTGAGAGCTTCCTCGTGCCAATCCTGTCAAACTGGAGCAGGAGCAGAGGAATAAGTAAAGCTTGTGAGCTGCAGGTTAACACACTCGCATTCTGAGTCCCGCATGGCAATTTCAAACTGTCCTTCCTTAAATGTTTTGCATCAAGGTTTTGCTGCTTAAATTCTTTCTTTTCTGATCTCTGTGACATACACATGTACCTCTTCCCTCTTGAGGCTGACATGATCATGGACTGAAGCAAGTAAGAGCTGCCCAGCACTGAGGAGGGAAATTATCTGTGTAGCTGCTGCAGATAGAATTATAAGATAAGATAATGTAAAGTCTGATTAGTTGCCAGTAAGAAATAATTAGTGCAAAAGATGTGGCACCTGCATCATCAGCCCATGCTTTGAAAAATCCAAACAATTTGCCTTGATTAGCAACACCAATAAAATAACATTTTTCCCTCAATTAAAACATATATCTTCATGTCTGGGGGAAAAAAAAAAAAAGCTGCCTAGCAAATAAGAAAAAGTTTGCATTTTGGTTATTGCAGTTGAAACTTCTCTGGGAACCAAGAGTCCTCTCTTTGCCTCTAATATGCTATTTTTTATGAGTCCTTCCTTTGGAAACAATATCAGATCAGAGTTTAAGGGACAGGAGAACAGAATTCAAAATCAAATTTAGGTTTCGGGACTTGTCTTTAAGCCAAATTATTCCTTACCAGCAGCTGCTGATTCTCATGATTCCCGTCAGAACAATTACCACTGCCTGCCTGTTCTGTTCGCAGCCATTCTCAACTCCCATAGCAACACCTACATGTGTACAGGATAAAGAGTATCTCAGCTCCTTGTTACACCCTATCATCAGGCATTCGCTTATCTGAGCTGTTACCCCTGAATCAACGTCTCTTTGCCTGTTGTGAGGACAGGATATTTGCTCTGCCGGACCATGCTGAATGAACAGATATATCATCAAAATATTTGTATTCTGTATAAAAAGTGATCTTTTTATATCTTGGTGTTTAAACTAAATGGGAAGTTAAAATCACGGCTTTGACTGAGTAAGTGCATGCATGGTACTTGCACCAACATGACAGTAACTGTATTGGTGTATTACTACAACTGGCAGAAATTTTCTCACAGTGCTTGAAACCACAGACCCTCTCATCCCCTGCCCACCTCACTGTCTGGAACCATAAACACCACTGGGGGTAGTGATGACTGCATCAGTATATCTTACTCTGGACTTTAGTAATGGATGGCAACAAGGGCTATCTGCAACAGCAACCCAGACCTGCTCCTGGTATGCAAATATGACTGTAAGACAATCACTCCATAAACAGTGTAATCCGAGGACCGTTTAAGCTCTCCTGCACAGCAGTGGGCTGCACAGCAGGAGCTACCCTTCAGTAGGTTCACACTGGTCCGTCTCTTCAGCCTGTCCATGTTCCTCTGAATGACATCCCTTCCCTCCAGCACGTCAACTGCACAACACAGCTGCTTGTCATAGCTGTGGTTGCACTCCATCCCTCTGTCCGTATAGCACAGCAATACAAAGCGTAATAGTACATTCTGTTTTGCCTGTTCAGCTCCCACTCTCATTATGACACACATAAGTAGCTTGTAAATACCTGGATAACACTGAGATCCAGGACTTCTTCTTGATTCCTCATTATGTTACTGATACGAAGATAGGATGAGAAAGTTGGGGCTGTTCATCCTGGAGAAGAGAAGGCTGTGTGGAGACCTCAGAGCACCCTTCCAGTATCTGAAGGGGGCTTCTAAGGATGCTGGGGGG
>JANRGW010020362.1:0-14834 GCA_024733675.1 Psilopsiagon aymara | reverse complement strand
TAATGAAGAGTCCCTCCCCAGCATCCCTACAGGCCCCCTTCAGATACTGGAAGGCTGCTATGAGGTCTCCACGCAGTAATTCCTCGTGAATCATGTAATCAACAGTTTGTAAGCAAAGAAAAGGATGTTATTTTGGTAGCAATATTTAGAAATTAATTTTTACTTCGATAATAAAGCAACCTGTTGCAAATGTCATGGCAGAACGTTTCACTAGTAGATAAAGGAAACTTCCTTTGCTGCCAGTCAGGTTTTTTTGCTTCTGAATGACACAGGACATTGCTTTGCTGTGTGCTGCCAGCAGGAATCTCTGCAATCTCATTTTACAAGAGATAAGATGAATTTTTGCAGTATCAGGGACAAATGAGGGTCTTTCCCATAGGACAAGAATCCAGGGCTGTCTTTCCTTGTAGGACTGTCTTGTTTTCTTATTTTTTCTGAACTACCACTGCAAAAACATTCTTGCACCATTTAAAGGCAGCATATGTTGATGAATGGGAGAATGGGTTTTGGCATCCTTTGCTAGTTCATCAAACCTAACAGCGGATGATGACTCTAAACACTAGAAAATAGCCTTAATATGTCAGCTGTGCAGTGATGAGTAGGAAGAGTTTTTTTCCTGATTCCAGGACAAATAGCCAGAAGGAAGGGATTTGACTGTCCTTATCTGATCACATGTTAAAACATCACTGGTCAGAAAGTTCCCCAACCCTTTCAAAGATCAATTCGTGGGAGCAAACGCAAGATAGAGCTGGAATATTTCCCAGAATTGGTTCCTGACCATTGTGAATTTAATATTCTCTTTGTTAGAAGCTGATAAGCAGCTGGGTTTTCCAGGATTATCAAGAAGGAGACCAACATGGGATGGTATTCTGAACCTGCTGCTATTGCCTGGAATATTAGAGGCATCTGCATCAATTATTTCGCCATTGCCCAGCCTCCTCCTCTATCCCCAACGTGCTGTTAAAGGTCTTCTAATGTTTTCATTTCTTAATCAGTGATTAGGATTTACTTATGATTTACTTATTAGCCAGAAATGGCTGTAGTATTTTTTTTATCACAGCTAGCTGAGTTATTAATGCCATTATCATTAAGTTATATGATTCCATGTATCTGCAGTGTTGTGTGTTTGCTGGAACAAACACAAGAAATCCCCTGACCCATCCTAAGGGCTCCCTGAAGTAACATAAGCTGTCAAATAATAGTCTCCTCATATAGCTGAGTTTTTCATAAAAAGACATTAAAAGTGAAGAAGTGAGTACCTTTCGCAGATAATAGGTGCAAATTTCCTTAGCATTCTCTTAATTTAGTATTGTGACGGATAATGAGCAAATGCTTCTGTTTAGAAACAGACTTGTTTTCTTCGGCATGTCTTTCATTTGCAGTAGGTTCAGTGGTTTTGTCCTTGCATCAGTAATTCCTGTCCTTTAAGTGCTATGTGAGAGGTGACCTCCTTTGGCCAACGCTGCTCAAGTGCACCAAGTGCTCTTTGGATGCACCAAATGGATGAAGGTCCTCAGGGGCTCACCTCTTTCTCTGAGATGTTGCAGGGTTCGGGTAGGAGGTTCCCACTTAGCTGATTAGGCGTGTTTAGGTGCTTAATGAGTGCTGCAGTTAACACCAGGGTGCCATTAGATTTTTATGTGCTGAAGAGTCTAGGAGGCCCTGGACAGCCATCAGTCTGAGTAGTGCTCCTGGATCTAGGCAATAAATTCCATCTGAATCTTGGAAAACAGTGTAGATAGTCTGAATACCATTCAGTGCTCCCAATCCTTACTTGGATGCCAAACGGCCTGTAGTTGAGCTCTTACAACACAATAAAAGCAATATAATGGTGAGGATCTGGGGCCGTCACTACAGCTAGTCCTGTTGCACATTGCTTGGGAACCAGGCTTACTATGGTATTACTGGGGAGCTGCTGGGCAACCTGAGGCTTAGAAAGTGACAAGAGGCAACCTTGTGGGCTCCTTGAGGAGGGCTGGGTGATTCAGGTCCTCCTCTGCTACCAAGCGGAGGGACTGGACCTTCTCTGGCAGACATTGTATGCTGAGACTGTAGCCCTATTTCCACGCTGTGTATTATGGAAAATTTAGTTTGATTTTCCTTGTAATCTTCCTTCATGTAAAATAGGATTAATTTAGAGAGAAATGCATTTTCACACACTACACAGCAATACAGAGTACATCTGTCTTACACTGATGCACGTAACTAATTAGTAGTGCTCTGATATAGGCTAAGTAGGTACTTCCACATCTCTGTGTAAAAAATTGCTACAAAATTTAAATTTTGAGTTGCAAAATAAGAAACTGAACCTTTTGTTACATTGCTGTAAGAAAAGAAATAAAATTTAAAGTCATAACTTCAATGTATGTGACTAAGAATTACAGAATCATAGAATAACTTAGGTTGGAAGGGAGCTCTGAAGGCCGTATTTTTTGACCTCACTCAGAATGGGTGCATGTAGAGCATGTAGCTCAGTTAAATCAGTCTTATTTGTGTTCCAGCTCTGGTGTTTGACCACCCTTATGGTAAAAGAATAATCCAGTATATCTAACGGAGATTTCCATGATGCAACTTGTCGCCATCACATGTTCTTGTATCATTGTGGATCTCTTAGAAGAGTCTGCCTCTGTCTTCTCCATGCTCTTCTATTAGGTAGATGGAGATAGCATTACGATCTGCAAGCACAGGAGTAACTTTTGCTTGCTAAATTGAAAAATATTGAACTCTACTGCCTTCAAGGTATTTTCCCTTTTGTATTTAGTCATATTAAAGAGTATCTTTGGACAGAGGTTTTCTGCTTTCTGAGGAACCTTCTGTTCCTAAAGAGAGCTCCTATTTAAGGAAGTGTCCTTGTACAAAGGGCTGACAGGCAATTCTGCTTATCGTCACCTACTTCTCACTTCTCATCCACAAACCAAAGCAGTTGTCATTCTGAGCTCATGAGAAGCTGATAGGAGCAGGAGATGGCTTTACCACCCACACGTGAGAAGCACTACAGAGCACTGGTGACATCTTTGCCACACTAAAGCTAAAAGGAGACTTCTGCCCATAGAGGTCTTGCGGAAGAGTAGGAAGCAGATAGCTGCTCTGTGTGACTGTGCCTTCTGGGCCTCGTCCACAATGCTGATGGGAGACCCATCCCGCGCATGCCTGGAAACAGAGCCCTGGGCTTGCAGATAACACAAGAATTAAAGAAACCTGTTTCCATACAAGTGACAGCCCTTCACTGACTACTGGAGCGGGATTACACACTGACATTCTTTTGGTGAGCAACCCTTAATGACAACTTGCTCCTCTCTGCGCCTTTGTTCCAATCCAGTGTCAGCACACTTTGGTGCTTCTAATGCAATTGTTACATTATGCTCTTAAACAGAACTTTTTCCCAGTTAAAAAATCCCAAGCAAAGACACAACCCCCTTGAAAATATTTGGGAGATTCTGACCAATCTGAGGGAGCAGATTAAAACTAGATGCCAGTTATACATTGCCCAGCAGACCTTGAAATAGCAAGCATGGGCCCTGTAACTGTAAGAGAACACTGATTTATAGGTTTTCATTTCAGAGAGAAGGATGGCTTCTCTTCCAGAGAGAGTGGCTTATGGCCTGACAGATTGAAAAACCCCCTTTAACCTCTCCTTTCTCTGATACGTAAAGCTACTGTAGAGACACCACAAGGAGTAATGATTTTAAACTAAAAGAGGGGAGATTTAGACTAGATATAAAGAAGATTTTTTTTTTATGATGAGGGTGATGATTCTATGATTCTATGGCAAAACACTGGCACAGGGTGCCCAGAGAGGTGGTAGGTGCCCCATATCAGGCAGTGTTCAAGGCCAGGTTGGACAGGACTTTGAGCAACCTGCTCTAGTGGAAGGTGTCCCAGCTCATTGCAGGAGGATTGGACTGGATGAGCTTTAAAGGTCCCTTCCAACCCAAACTATTCTCTGATCCAACCTCCCCTTTCCTCCCAGAGGGGCACTACAGTATATACACTGGGGTACAGAGAGCTTGCTTGGCCCTTGTACTTCTCTGGAGCTACCAATTGAGTACGGCTGCCACTATACATGCAAAATCACTAAAGTAACCTCATCAGTCTTCAGTCTGAAGCAGCGTAGCTCAATTTGCACAGCATTAGGTCTGAGGCCAGGCTTGCTTTCGATGAGGCAAGCTTTGTTCTTCCTGCTCATGTTGTACAGTTTTATCCTTAACCCCCTAAAAGGCGACTTGACTCATATCACCAAGCCAGGATATCAGGGTACAGATACAATTGTTTTTCTTTAAAATAGGCTCCAGACTGTTATACCCTCATTGGTTTTATGTATGTTTTTAAATACTAGCAACGAGATAGAAGAATGGCATATGGATTCTGAGCAGGTAAAAAAAGTGTTCCAGATATATCACTTTTATTGCTGAGCCCTTTTAATTATACTGGAGGTAAATCAGGAATAACTTCATGGCAGCCAGTGGAGTCATAACTAGATAAATAGGCCAGATGAGGCCAGTGGATATAGTTTTAGCTTATTATTGTTCATGTCACTCTCAGAAACTATCCTTTTATCCCAGTTGCTCACTAGGCAGCTTTTTCTTGTTGTAGTAAAAAGAGATTTCACTGATTCTTACACATTGTTCATTCTTAGTCTTCCTCTGGAGAAGTGTAGCAATAGTGCCCTGATTCCAGACAGAAAGAGAAGAAAATGATCAGAGTTCAAGCAGATTTCATTGTTCCCTTGGTCCATCCTCCAGAAGCTGAATTCTCCTCTGATGCTTTTTCTGTGACTTTATCCAATTCACTCTCTAAATAAATCAAGCAATTGCTCTACAACATAAGTCTCGAAACTGGTTCACAGTCCAAATAAATTCACTGAATTTCCTCTTGTGGCCTCCACACTATTACCAATTTCCCTGCTTTGCAGGAGCATGGCAGCATAGGTTTAATCAGTGATGGACTGGTAGGAAGTGCTTTGAGATGAGCATGTCCCCTACGAAGCCATTAGGCTTGATGAGTGTTGAGGTGAAATGCATAGGTGCAGTTAACATGTGAGCAAAATTTACCTGTTACTTCTGCCTGGGTGTTTTACGTTGCAATTGTGTTTATACAGGGCAGTGCTGCAACATGCAGGCAAAGAAAGCAACAATAGTTCAGCCACTTTTCATAGGTCTTTTCCCTCTCAGTGGGAAATAACACTCCCACAGGCAGTGCATTGACATTATCATTTCTATAACAGCAGTGCCTCCTGGCCCCAGTAGAGATTGTGTCCACATCTACTTGGAGCTAGGGAAACCTGTACTTGAGGTCTGTCTCTATTTCACACTGTGCACTGCAAGAAAACTAAAGACATGAGGAAGTTAAGTATTGCTGTCATTATTTTATGGGAGGAGGTGTAGGAAAGAAAGAACATAAATGTTAATAAGTGTCTTAAACCCCCTAAAGTCCTTTTTGAAGCCAAAAGTACAATCAGATGCTAGATAGTGACGCAGAACAGGAGTCAAGGGGTGATGGGCCAGTCGCTAATAGCTTAAAAACTAAGATGAATGACATGGCATTAAATGCACGAAATTTTACTTAAGTGAGAAAGGCTTTAAAAATCAAGAAGTGCAGTAAGAAATGGCAGTTAAAAACAAATGTCACATTGCCTTACTCGTGACATTTTGAGTCAAAATGAATGGTGTTTTTTCAGCTTTCATGAACATAGTCAACTTGATGTTGAAATGGGAGCTACAAGCATTGAAAAGATGCTGCAATGAGAGATACAAATATTGGAAGGATTTCTATGAAGCATCAGTGTCTCCTGAACATGGAGCAGAATTTCAGATAGATAAAACAACTTCCAGACATTCCCACCCTCTCCAATTCTCCAGTTATGGCTTTTTATCTCCTGGCTTGCCTTTCTCCACTAATGAGGTAGCAATCAATAGAAATTACAGCATCTGCTGGCATAGAAGATTAATATTGGAAAATAGTTGTAAGCTCTTATCGAATTCTTCTGCCAGAATGAAACACAAGCATTGATTGTTACTGGTTATACTGGTCATATATATATATGTATATATATATACTGGTTATACCTGAGCATTAGTCCTAGCTTCATGTCAGTACTTGAGAAAGCAAGTTATATTGTATAGGTGTTCAACAATATGAACAGATCAGCAGTGAGGCTGTCAGTACTATCTCAGGATATTGTGGGATAAAAGATCTTAATCCAGTTCTTCTCCCATGGCTGTAAAAGGGATAGCAAGGAGCTATCCTCACACCTTGGTCAGCCTTGACTGTGTCTGGGTTCAAAGCCTGTGTGGTGCTGGAGAGGTTCATCTCATTCTCAATTTGTGGCAATTTGTGGGCACTTCCCAGCAGAACTGGAGCCCAGCTATGATCAGGTAACTTTGGCTCCACTGCTCATTTCAGTTTACTGCAGTGCTGTGAACAACAGAATTGATTCCTAATGTCAGGAATGTGGCATCTTTGGAGGGAGTCTGTCCCCCTTTTTTTTTCCTTGTCCTGTGCCCCGTCACTCTAGCCCACACATGCTGGACATGCTTCTCCAGCACGCTTGTTTCCAAACCTCCATACATAAGTGGTCTTATGGGCTGTCTTCAACATACTGTAAGAGCAGTGCAAAAATAGCCTTGGCCACTGAGTTGCTCACCCTAAAGGGCACCCTGGGAAGGGCTACTGGAAGGCTGCAGAAACCTCTGCATTGCTCACCCTGTTCACCAGCCGGCAGGAATGGCAGCATCCATCACTTTCCCAAGGCTGGGAGCCATTGGACTTGCATATGTAATGTACTCTTGGCTTCTCTCAATGCGATGCAGTGATTGAAAATGAACATGAGAACCAAAGCTTACAGCTGGCATAAGCCAGTGTGTCTCTGAGCATCCAGCTAGTTAGAGTAAGTGACCCACATTGACATCATCTGTCAATCTGAATGTGCATGTCTTTCATGAAGTTTTGCATAAAGACATTCACAGAGGAAGAAAAAAGTCTCAGCAGCTGGTAAGTGGCAGGGCTGTATTACACCTGCCCACCATCTTTTCTATTTTTCCCCTTTGTGTGTTTTCCTTGGGGAAAACTGTCTTCTTAAGAGAAAGCAGCAGGAAATTTCCAGCTGACTCAGCTCCCAAAAAATTCTCCCAAGATCTCATTTCTTCTTGTTCTGCTCTGCATCCCGAAGTATACACACTTTGTGTTTCTGCAAGTTCACTGTTATGAGTGTTAGTCTGTTTAATACTTGATCTCCAATTGCAATGGCTATTTGGCTTTTCAGATCAGATTTGACTTTCTAAAGCCACTCCATATATTTGCTGAGGTGATCCTTCTGTTCATGCTGATCTGAAGGGTTTACCATTGACTGGATCAGCTTGCATATGCTTTTGCTCAGATTTGTTGCTATTTCAATGGGAGAATATTTCAAGGGCAGAATTTTCTCGTCTTTTTGGATGGTGCTGAGATGAAAACAAAAATGTTACATCTGGTGAGAGTTAATTATACTTCAAATCTGTTGGCTTGGCCTATAAATACTGAGTAAAACGTGCTCAGTGTTTGAAGGCTGAGACTGTACTTCTGTGGAAATTGGTTTTGTAAGTAAGTTAATGCCTCAGGGGAGGGATAGAAAGTAAGCTTTTGACAGCCAGAAACCCTCTGCTGCTCAGTGCATAAAAGCATGGGTAGAACTGAGACCCAGTGCAACTCTGGTTTAGATCCATTCAAGGACATTGCACTAGGACATGTGGTCTTGCACACAGGGCAAGGGAAGGTAAGAAGCCACTGTCTGTCTTTATTCAGAATTATCTTACGCAACTGGCAATTTTAAACTCAGGTTTCCTTCTGAATAAGCCCTGAAAAAAATTCTGGTTTTGCTTTTGTCTGTATCACATATCAATTTATCATCATCTTTCAAGCATGAATTTCTTGTTACAGGAAGGGTAATTTTACCATCTGCGTGTTCCAGATGGGGAACCTGAGACATGGAAAGAAGCCAGAGTGGAATCAAGACTTTCAGAGTTTCAGTCCATCGTCTACCTTGGAAGATTGAGAGTTGAGCTGTCCTCTAAGTCTTCAGCAGCACAGAGAGGAGACAGGCAAGTCAGGCAGCGGGCTTTTTCAATAGCAAGATTGCTCCAAGAATAAGAGATAAGAAGCAGTTGCCAAAACAACCAAGAAAAAGATAAGACATCCTGTGGTTGCCAGCTAAAAAAAGAAAAAGGCAACCTGACCATCTTGTGCATTATTCTTCAATAAAGGAATGAGTTAACTAACTTTGACATTAACTCAATAAACCTAAGAAATCATGTTTTCTGACCATACTGTTTAGCAGTAGACTAGTAAAATCTTACCTTGACACATTCTTGGCCTCAGCCATGGGTTAGGGTCACTGATACAGGATCTCTTCCATCCTTAGGCTGCTCATTAGTGCCACAACTTTTTGTGGTGAAACAGTGGTGACAGAGAAATACACAGCCAGGGCTGGACAGGCCAGACCAGTGCTCACCTCCTCCTTGACCTCAGACACCTTTGTTGGTTTAATAATCAAATGTGGTGTGGTCTATCTGCAGATCAAGTCTGCCTCCAGAGGGGTCAGTGCCAAAATGCCTGTGGGTTTTTAATGTGAAATTGAATTGAAATGTGAAACTTGTGTGAATTAAGAAACAGCAATTACAACGGCCAAGAAGATTTGTATGTGAATGTCTTCATGAAGTGAAGATATTTCAAAGAAGAACCTTGGGTGACACGGGCTAGTGTGAAGCATGCCTGCCCATGGCAGGGGGGTAGGAACTAGATGATCTTAAGGTCCTTTCCAACCCTAACTATTCTATGATTCTATAATGTCCTTCTGCAATCCTGTTTATTTTCCTGAATGCCTATGTTTTACATTTTGAGTGATGCATACCGAGGAGGTACCTGCTATATTTCTTGCAGGACATATACAATTACATTGTCATTGCAAAGACAGGTTGAAACAGCAGTTGGATTGCAAAGACAACTAGTCCTTGAGATGCTACAAGCTGTTGAGGTCACTGGGAAATGAAGCTATTGAGCATGTGGTCTTGATCTTGTGAAAACATCCAGTAAGAGATACCCTGTCACATGAAGAGCCCCACTAGGAAAAACAGAGACCAGGGATGTCTGCTGGCTTGCATGAATTGTAAGGATCTAAAATTACAAGAGCACTCCTATCAGTATAAAAGCTGCATGAAAATGTCTTTCAGGATCAGGTTATAGATGTATTTTGTGACCTATTCTTTAATTTTTAATTGTTTTTCTCCCTGTGGAGGTGTTAGGTTTTTAGAGACTTTGTAGAGCAGACAGCCTTTGCAAGAGCAATGTCATTCAATCAGATATGTGAGGTTACAAGGAATATTGAAAATTCATGCAAAAAACCCCCTCAAGGAGATTCTTTAGATAAGTTGACTTATGATTTGTATTTACATGTAATTATAACACCTTTTCCTCCTTCTGAATAGGTGCTTCCTCCTCTCCTGTAATCGTACAAATTTCAAAGCTTATGGATGGCAGTTTTTGACTTGGCTCTGGAAACCCAGCCTATTGTGTGTTCCTAATCTTCTGAAGAACATGCAAGGAAAAGAATATTTACCAGAGGTCAGCTCCACTTCCATCATTTAACCTCATAAGGAAGGGTGTCTTTTCTGGCCAGACTACAAGAACAAGCGCAGCAGATGGGACTCAGTTCCCAGTGCAGCCCCAAAGAGAATCCTTTGTTAGTCATAGAATCATAGAATAGTTAGGGCTGGAAAAGACCTTAAGATCACTGAGTTCCAACCCCTCTGCCATCAGCAGGGACACCTTACACTAAACCGTATCACCCAAGGCTCTGTCCAACCTGACCTTGGACACCGCCAGCAATGGAGCATTCCCAGCTTCCCTGGGCAACCCATTCCAGTGCCTCACCACCCTCACAGGAAAGAACTTCTTCCTTATATTCAGTCTAAACTTCCCTGAAGTCATCTATAGTCATCTATAGATGATCTGATTTTCCCTGATGAGCATCTGCTGGTATTTTCTAAGTCTTTGTACTTTTTTGAGGGCAGCAGCAGATCAGGTGTGATCAGCAGAGTTCTGGGTAGATGTTTTTGTCCTGAAAAACCATGGCTGGGCCCCAGGAAAGGGAATGAATCATAAATGTTGGATGCTGATGTTTACTGTGGCATTTGCTTGTCACTTGTAGGTGCCTGAAGAGCATTTAAAGTCTGCCCAGATTCTTCCCAAGGGGTGAGCTATTCCAAGGAACTCCTTCATGTCAAAAACAGCCTTGCAGAAAACGGAGGGGCTGAGGCAACTGCTTTAGCTGACATTGTTGCTGAAAGGAGTGAAAATGAAAAGACAAGTCCCAGCAGTTTGGTATTTCACTCTCAGGTGTGAGTTTCAGGGAGACACAAATCACAACCATCATTTCTTAGGAATAACCTTTAGGGAGCTTATAAGGATGCTGGGGAGGGACTCTTCATTAGGGACTGTAATGATAGGACAAGGGGTGATGGGTTCAAACTGAAACAGGGGAAGTTTAGATTGGATATGAGGAAGAAATTCTTTACTGTGATGAGGGTGGTGAGGCACTGGAATGTATTGCCCAGGGAAGTTGTGAATGATCCAACCCTGGCGGTGTTGAAGGTTGGGTTGGACAGAGCCTTGGGTGATATGGTTTAGTGTGAGGTGTCCCTGCCCATGGCCGGGGGTTTCAATCTTAAGGTCCTTTCCAACCCTATTCTATGATTCTATAACTTGCTCTGCAGTTAAAAGAATCAAGCTGTAATTAGTAATAACAGATAAATCACACAATGTTGCATGTGGTTTCATCAGCATCTGAGAGACCAAGCCAAGCTGTGTAGTCATAAGTGCAGGGTCAAACTTTCATATGTGGCTGCTTGGTAGGTAGTTGGAAAACCCCTATGAGAATATTCTGGTTTATCAGGGTTGCATATATTACTGCATATAGCATCCAGCAAGCTTCCGGATGAGGTCTGGACCATGCAGCCCTTCATTGCTACTGGTGGACACTGGTGCAGTTTCAGCACCGAGATTATGAGTTCTTCACTACACAGCTCTGCCAGCACCTAGAGCAAGCAAGTCCCTGGGACACTTTTAGGCACTACCTTCTCAGCACATGCCTTCCCTCTCTTCTTCTTGGTTTCTGGTGACAGAGCCACCTGAGCAGTGTTTCCTGAGTTTTCACTGAGACTGGATGTTTTAAAGAGCAAGCAATGAGCAAACATCAACAAAATTACCTTGGATCACCCAGTCAGGACCTGTCCATGTGGGAGGAATGGAAAGTTCCTTTCATTCTGCTTCCTACCTTAGACATCACATATTGGATCAGAGCAAGCAAACAAACACAAACACAACAGTTCCATAGAATCACAGAATGGTTTGGGTTGGAAAGGACCTTAAGATCATCCAGTTCCAATCCCCTGCCATGGGCAGGGACACCTCACACTAGACCATGTAGCCCAAGGCTCTGTCCAACCCAGCCTTAACACTGCCAGGGATGGGGCATTCCCCACTTACCAGTAGTTCTTAGCCTGCAACTAGAATTCTAATCACTTTTAATCTCAAGTTTCACTGGTGAACTTAAATGACTTGAAATCTGCCCACAGCTCTGGCACTAATGTGTCACTGATGGGGAGCAGTTACTGACAAAAGAGATAACCTGAAAGCAGCCAGGGCTGTTTCCTCAGCTAAAAATGCAATTGACACTTTTTGTTATTAATTGAAAACCTCAACAGCTTAAAAATATGTGATAGGTAAAGAGCAGTTTTTTACTGCATTCCAAAGCTGAAAAATTTGCTTGCTGGGCAATCTTTTTTGGCAGAAAATGACATAAACTTACTGTTGCACTTTCAGACCAAGTGAGAAACAGTAAAAGGGTACTGTTTTTAAGAAAAAAACACATGTAGACTAAGCTTCACTTGATCTCTGATGAAAAATGACACTTTATGTTTCAACAGATCTTTATTCCGCTAGGTTTTTAGGCCTGCCATCTTCAATTTCTTCTTTTTCAACACACCCTGATGACATTACTTGAGACCTTTTTCAAGCTTCTGAAATCCCATCAGCATCCCTCATACTCTCATGGACTACAGGGCTTGGCTGACATGATTGCTATGATGTTGTCTTTGACATCCTTTTATCAGTCTTTATGTCTGGAAAATGCTGAGCTCCAAATTTATTGTACTGTCCCATGGTGACCTCAGATGACAAATTTGAAATAAGGGGGTCTTCTCACTTATTATTTCTTATTTGTTATGAGTATAATACAAGAGAAAGAAGAACCAGCCAAGAAAACATGCCTGGGTTCAGTGTGCAAAAGCAGATTTGGCTTAGAGGTGTTAAGTGATTGTGAACCATTTTGCAGCAATAGTCTTTAAGTTATGGGATTTTCAGTCAGAGAGGGGGAATCCTATGTGTAATCTTTGCTGAATAAGGAGAAGCATCTCTCATATGTAATATGGACTGCTTGCTGCTAAATTCAGAGGCAATGATGAGTATATGGGATGTTCAATGAGTTACTTTCTGCAACAAAGGGAATTTGGGTTAAAGAAAACACTCTTAGGATGCAAAGTTGTTGGATCAGAGTCCTTCATTGGGCAACCACTGCTCTGTGGTTCTACCTGAGCTTTTGTCATGGGACAGGGAACTTGCTTTGACTATGGACAAAAAATATGTCCCTTCATTTAGCTATCTGTGCTTAATGCTTAGTGCTAGTGGACACTGCAAGTGATTGACTGATACAGGTTCCCATTTTGGAAGAAACCTTTTAACTGCTTTAGGAGGTTATGCAAGTAATGTATCTGATATAGGAGGGTTAGTAAGAGGCCAGTTTCTAGGCTGGGGAGTGACAGAGGCAAAACAGTAGATTTGACTGCTCCAAGTATCTCCAAGTGGTATCTGTAGCATCGTATTAGGCATATTGCCTGTTGGACAAGGGTTATGGGAAGGTTTGTTGGATTACTGGATGGAAAAAAGTGGGCAAGTAAAAATTTATAGCTCTGAAACCATTTTAGAGCCGTTTACCAGACAGCGAGGCATTCACGTGTGGCGTCCTCTGAAGGTTTTGAAGGCGTTTTGTTAATGGCATATTGCAGGTTGAGAGTGTCAGTCCTCTCAGCACACCATGTTTTGATGAGTCTTTTTCTAGGGCTTGTTCAAATAGGTCCATTTCTGGGCAGACTAATTCTCCAATGTCATCTCTTCCTCTTTTGACCATGCTGGTTTCCCTCAAATTAATTCCCATTCTTACAGATTTTGGTTTACTGTTAATCTCCCCTCAATCAGAATGCTATTTTCTATCCCCTAATTCATTCTGCATGTCCTACAGTTTCCCTGAGCCATCACCGTGGATGGAAGGTTTCTATCAATCAGTCCCTCTGTTTCATCACATTTGAGCTGATTTTCCTACCGCTTGAAAAACATCCATACAATTTTCTCTGAGCTATCTTCTCTTCCTTCACTTCTAGTCCAGCAGCACTTACTGTTTGCTGGTGTAAACACAAATTATTTGAAATATACAATTAAAATGATTCTTTTATGAGCATCAATTAGCAGAAGAAAAGCCTTCAATAGGTGTTTGAGAAGGAGGAAGGTTTTCAGATGATTCCTATTTCTCAGATTTACTTAGTTCCAGGTCAATTTTCAAACACTCATTAACATTTGTGTGGTCAAAATCCCTCATCCCTGCTCTATAACACGTTTGTCATTTTTCTCCTGCTTTCGCTGTTGGATGGGAATTGATCTTTGTAAGTATATGGTATGATCTCTTAGTACTGGCTCACAAATCTCTCTTTCTGTCAAGTGAGTGCCCATATCACCTAATACACTTCATATTCCACTGTGGAAACTTCTCAAGGGTCTGGACAAAGCTGGTCACACTGTCTGGAACATTTTATGCTTTCCCTTTAGCTTTTATGTTTATCTAAGACAATCTTAGCTAGACCAAAAGGCACATTCTTTTAAGGCTTTTTTTTTTTATACTTAAGAAAACCAGCCACCAGCTAATATGGGGTTTCTGAGGTCTGTCAGTCTGAAATGAGGCATTCCGAGCCCTGAATGTCAAAATATGTGACATTTTTGAACTGACATTTTGGAAGCATTATTTCTTCATGAAAAGTTCAAGTACATTCAACTTTCCATCTCTTTTTGGCACGTAGCCGAACCCTTGACATTTCAAACTGGGCAGAAAATCTTTATTTTTGTTGTTGTTGTTATTATTATCATCATCACAACCATCATCATCATCATCCCCATCCTCCTCCTCTTTAATTCTGGCTGTGTAAGTTAGTTCTGTTACATGTCCCAGGAGCAGCAGGGTCAGTAGCTGCTGAAGATACAGTGACTGTAAGTGACTGCGAATTTGTGGATTTAGGGTATCTTTCATTACACCCTTGATGCCATCGAGTCAGCTTTTCATGGCTGCCCCAACCTTTTGAATTATTATACTACTTTTCCCTTTCTCTTTCATCCTCACTGACCTGGACGTCTTTAGGGCAGTGAGTTGTTTAATGTGAGCCATAGTTCTGCTGTAACCTGTAGACCTATGGAAATAGCATGAAGTGTTAAGAAGTATGTGTCAGTGGAGAAGGTAGGTGCTTTGACACAGTTAGAAACAGCAGACATGCTTGGCACGTTGTCTCTGCTCAATTCCATCATGGATGTGATTTAATGTGTCAATGTAGTACCTGTAGAGCTTTGCTCGTGTAAAGTGGAGGCTGAATGATTTTCAAAGAAACAGAATAGTTATGGTTGGCAAGAACCTTAAGATCATCCAGTTCCAACCCCCTGCCATGGGCAGGGACACCTCACACTAAACCATGCCACCCAAGGCTCTG
>JANRGW010020360.1:0-28663 GCA_024733675.1 Psilopsiagon aymara | reverse complement strand
GTGAGGCACTGGAATGGGTTGCCCAGGGAAGTTGTGAATGCTCCATCCCTGGCAGTGTTCAAGGCCAGGTTGGACATGGCCTATGGGAATGCTGTCACTGTGGACTTCTAGAATCAGTCTTTTATTCTTACTTGTATTTATCTGAAAATTGAAAAGGACAAGGATATGAATATGTATCTCAACAGCTCATATGAATGCCAGATATGGCTAAGTTTCTGGGCATTTTAGGATGCTTTTCTCTCTCTGATTATATCTTTCTTTAAGAAGTTGTTTCAGTAAAACATCTGTCCAAATTGATATATTCTTGCTTTTTTTCCCCACTTTGGTAAGTAGATATTTTCTGATAGAACATTTTTTTTTTAAAGAAGAGAGCAAAACAAAAGAGAACAGCAACAATAACAACAACAGCAACAACAAAACAAACAAAAAAAATCCAAACAAAAGAAAAAAAAAACATGTGAAAAACACCTGCAGTAAAATTAGGTGAACTTTTAGTGGAAAGCTGAGTAATACGGTACAGAAAGAAACTTTTCTCTTCTAGATGCAATTTCTTACAGCCTTTCTTAGGAACATTTTCCAAAGAAAAGTTGACCTTGTTTTTTGTTAACAGTGTGTTACATGATGACAGCCCTACCTGCTACAATTTGTGCACTAAAAGGGAAAGTTTCAAGATTTATTTACTTCAAACTATTTCCTTTTATTGTATCTTTTCAAGCTTGAGCCTGTATTGTCACAGCAATTTCTCAATATTCCCTTTACAGCATCTAAAACTTGACTTGCTGGAACAGTCCAGAGGAAATGAAAAACCATGTCCTGTGATCTATTGGGCTGTTACTCTTCAGGAATATTGGTACTACTGACAAACACATAACTTGCCAAAACATGAGCCATATGGGTTACTACCAATAGAACTGAAGACCTACAGCATAACTGTAGAAGACAATCTCTGATTGTGTTTGAACAGTAAAAACCAAAATCTCTTTTCCTATAGCTATGGAAAATGAAGCTAGAATAAACTTACCCTAACAGTGTAAAGATTTTAGTTATGCTGTCCTTTTAGCAGAATGTTTTTCACATTCCCCATGCATGCTTGAAGAGCTATCAACTGGTGTTCATGAACTCAAAAGCTTGCTATTTCAGAGCAATTAATGATGCCTGCAAATAACTTCTGTTAAAAACGGGGTGGACTTGTATAGACTTCTCCATCATACCGGGCCTCAGTTTTTGTCTGGGGCTACTGGTGTAGTCTCTAGAAGATGCTAGTATGTATGCCAAAATCTCCAACTATATTAGCACTGATTATTGCTTTTTTTCCATAAGTCTGTGACAGCCAATAGTGTCATGTGTGATTCTTCTTTAGGATCTGCTCATCTGTTCACAAGTCCTTGAATCTGACCATCTTCTGCTTCTAGAATCATAGAATGTCTTGGATTGGGAGGGACCTTTAAAGATCATCTAGTTCCAACCCTCCTGCCGCAGAGTTTTGTAGATAGTGATTAAAGAAAGAAGATAGTTGGGCAGGAATTGTGGTGAACAGTGGTTTATTTTATTGGCTCTACAGAAATAAGTTCCCAGAGATAGTAAAGGTCATCATTGGTCATTTGTGCTCTTAATCAACTCAGTAGCCAAGTGGTTGCTGTAACCACAGCTTTCTCAGTGTAAGTCTATAAATAACTTGGTGCAGAAATCTTTGAAAAGAGAATTGCCTAAGAAAGAGATGGAAAATCCTACTACAAACATAGCAGTGTGCATAAGAGACCTTTCTTTTCCTCTGCAATCTCTATACTGAAGAACTGGTGTTCTCTTCTAAACAGACAGAGATTTCTAGTTTGAGGCCTCTGAACATTTACACAGCCCATAGGTAAATTTCAGAATTGTCACCGTCACTTTGTGTATTCAGATTTCAGAATTTTGCAGTCTCCTAGAGCAAGGTTTTCACTCAAAGGTCAAGCAATGTTTTAAATGACTAAGCACAAGAGAGTTGGTGCTATTTTTTTAGTCTGAACTATCTCTTTTTAGAGGTTAAAGTAATAACAGCAGCTGATATTTGTTTTTGCTGTGTTAGTGAGTGTTCATCAATAATGTAATAGGCAGTTCTGATTCTACAAAAAAAACAGGTGTTGTGGTCAAATGCCATGCAGTGGACTTGCTTTTTAGAATTCTTCATCTCACCTCTGGTTTTGGTCTGAATGCATCTTTACTATCTACAGGAATATTACGCTACTGTGTATTTTTTTTCCTGTTTCTGTTGCTACCAGTGATAGAAAAATGGAACTAGACAGTTTTTAATCCTTATTGCTATCAACAGTCCTTGCTACTATCAGCAATATGCTGTGATTCTGTTAACTTCATTTGTTTTATTGTATCAGTCTTTCTATTCTCTTACACCTTCAGTATTCTCTTCTGCTCTACCCCATTGCTGGGAATAAAGTGATTGCAAAGAGCAAAGGAAACAGACACAACTGAGTCACTTTAATTTTCTTCTTAAGTCTATGTATCTTCCATAACCTGAAGTCTGACAGTTTCTCTCCTGTGTTTGTTTATTCTCTTTCTTTACCTGGTTTCAATGCTGTTTGGTGTCAGTCATCTATGAGGAATGCATGTGGATAAAAAAAAATAAAGTAATATTGGAGTTTAAAATTCCACATTTTCTGCAGAGGATTTGCCTTCAAATATGGTTCCACTGGCTAATAATTAATAGAAATGTAAGAAAATATGATTCTATGATTCTTTGATTTTTTTTTTTTTTTAACTCTTCCAGTTTAAAAGTTGAATTTTCAAACCTCAGAGCTTAGGCAGAGCCAAGAACAGCTTTTAATTTCAAAGGGTCTTCTTGCATTTTTCTTTTGGAGAAATGGTGAAGATTGAAAAAGTTGGGTAATGTAAATCACATTACACAGCACATGGAATGGACGAATGCCCTTGATTTTGCTGTGCACATCAACACACAAAGTTTATTCTCACCAACTTTCTGCTTCCCAGAAGCTCATTGACAGAATACAAAGAATGGAGAATGGAGAAATCCAGCATCAGTTTTTCTCAAAAGACTTTTGAAAGAAACAGCTCTTCCCTGCTGTCACTTGCCATAGCTTTCAGAAACTCTGTGTGTATTCCATACTGACAGCTAAAAGCAGAAGCATAGAAATATCTGATCCACACAGATCACATACAGCAATGAGGATCAGGGCTTTTGGGAAGCCCTTTCCTCCTTTGAGAGAGCCTGTTGGTTGTAAATTGGAAGAAGGGAGACAAATAAGTTCAGCCTTGGGAACAATGAGAGGACCATATGCCCTAAAATATTTTGACAGCCATTTCTCTGCTCAAGTTTGCTGCCTCTGGAGTTTACAAAAATGCAAACAAATGAATAATAAAATTTCTAGGGTTTTGCTGCTCATCCTCATGGAAGGCTGTAGGGAGATAATCCTCAGGACCCAGATCTGCTTATTTATATGGAAGGGATGTGAAATAAATGCAAAAAACATGAGGCAAAAAATGTACTCTAATCCTTGCAGATGTGCTCCTATGGTATTTCCCTGTAGGATAGGAGGGCCAGCAGTTCAAATAGACTTTAAGAATCAAATATTAAAATAATAACTGTCAAAAATGTAAACTTCCTTCAGACAAGTACACAATATTGAAAGTATGCTTAGAAAGCGTCCATACTCCTCTTGGAAGCCAACTTAGACATTTAAAACATTGTTTGACCTTGGAGTGAAAATCTTGCTCTAGGAGACTGCAAAATTCTGAAATCTGAATACACAAAGCAATGGGGACAATTCTGAAATTTACCTATGGGCTGTGTAAATGTTCAAAGGACTTGAAATGGAAATCTCTGTCTGTTTAGTGCACGTTACCAATTCTAAGTTACACACATTCCGTAAGTATGTGATAGAAACAGTTTTCCCTTGCCAAAATTAGCAGGCCAAAGTGGCAGAATGGTGCCCTGGTTTTGCAATATGTTGGAGATTCCATCGTCACAGAACTGTGGAGTCCACTCTGAAGGCAAATAAAATAGAATTATCTGAAGCTGATTTTATTGACTCATGAGGTCCACAAATCCAACCTACTTTTGAGAAAAATAGAGATAGGCACTGAGCTAAAAATATTTTGGTATGTTTATAGAATCACCGAATGGCTTGAGTTGGAAGGGACCTTAAAGATTATCGAGTTCCATCCCCCCTGCCCCAGTGACGGACACCTTCCACTAGACCAGGTTGCTCAAAGCCCCATCCAACCTGGCTTTTAACATTGCCAGGGAACAACTTCTCTGGGCAACCTGTGCCAGTGTCTCATCACCCTCACAGAAAAGAATTTCCTCCTTTTATCTAATCTAAATCTTCCCCCTCTCAGTTTAAAACCACTACCCCTTGTCCTATCACTACATTTAATTCCCCATCGCTTCTTTGGTAAATATGGTTGTTTCTCTCAAGCTATTTTCCACCAAAACTGGGTAGAAATATTTTGGTTTTGGAAGCCATGTGCCTGGAAAGATATCCCAAAATATGCCCTTCTTACTGGTGTCTGACAGGTCTTTTCTGACTCTGTGCTACTCTGGCTGAAACCTCCCAGAATAAGTTATATGGACTTATTTCAAAGTAAGGGAAATTTCAGGTAAACAAAGATATTTTCTCTATTGTCATGATGGACATTCATTGTCATTTGGTAATGCAAAACCAGATGGGAAGATAAAACTCGTGGAATGCAAATTCCCTTGAAGTGACAAGGCTTATTGATTCAATATCTTTTCTTTATAGTGAGGTTTTTGAAATGAAAGCTATAACCTCAGGCTTCAAAACAGTCACACTAACTGTGAAGTTCTATATAACAACTAAATGACTTAGAATAAATCTTTCTGTTTTGTGTCATTCATACTCAAAAATTTACTTATATGACAGTACTAAATTACATTGTAGCAAAAAGAACTATTATAAATTCTCATGGAAAGGTATCTACATTTTAGAGAGCCTTGATTGATTTCAAAATCTTCTCTACTTAAAAATTCCTGCTGTGTTCCACTTCTATAAAATGGCAAATACTTTCTGAAAATGGAAATCAGCAATAAAGCCATAACAATTCAAGACATGACAAGTCTTTTCTTGCTGTTGCCCATGTGTACTCCCCTAAGTGTGTGGCAAACTAATGCTACTTGGAAATGTAATAGATGTTTCTGATTGCCTTAGAAAAGTCCTTCATGGCGACTTTTGAAATCAGTTGTGCTGCTTTTTCTCTGATGCATTTTATGTTTTCATTGCTTGTTCACTTGATGTACATATGGGGACCAAGTTTGTCTGTCGTGGTATTTCAGTGCTGTTTCCAACTGTAGTCCCATTTTATCTGTTAGAGTGCCAATGCTTGCAGATGATATTTTCCCCACATAGATGGCTCTAATGCATTTACACGTTTTATTAGAATCCTGTGTTCAAATCTGCAATACCGCTGCTTGCTGGTCTAATTTTCTCTTTAGACTTGTTGTTGCTGTTAGCAATAAGAAATCATGCTTTGATTCTAGCTTTATCACTGTATAATTTATTTCTTCTTGCTAATTCTTAATAAGAATTTTTCCTGATGTCTTTATGAAAAGACAGGCAACTCTTTCAGGATAATTTCTTTAGGGCTGTAATAAGTCATTGGCTAGTCTACAAAGAGGTGTGTGACTGCCCACTGCTGGGTGGGATAATGTTACAGGATATTTTGTGGGGCTGCAGTATGATATTTTCAAATCATTTTGTCCATGAATCTTCAGATCACCATCCTCTTTCAAACACCCTGTTAGAAAAAATTGTAAGGACTCTGTTTAATACTGAGATCTTTTAGTTGTATGTTTAATATGTAAAGCAATTATAAACTGTCAAGTGTTTTGTGTAACTTATTTAATATTTACCTTCTTGTCTCTTAACTATCATGATACTCAGTCACTGGAATTCTATACATTTTCTTGTCCAGTTTGCTCAGAGAGGTTAACTTTTTTATACTGTCCATATATAAATACTTAATAATAATAATAATGATAAATTGTCAAAAATGTATATGACAGCTATATGCTACTGACATCTAAGATCTTTCATTTTTCTGAAAGATATTGCGAGTTAAAATGACCATAAATAGCCTGAGGCTAATCAAAGTCAAACTTCTAAACTGGTTGAGGAACATAGATGCCATTGATTTTCACTAAGAATAAAAGTAATATTCCCAAAGGCTACATTTAGAAAACCTAGTCTCAACAAGTGGAATTGCAAAGTCCTGCAGCTAGGGAAGAACAACCCAAAGCACCAGTGTATATTGGGAGTCACCCCACTGGAAAGCAGCTAATATTAATTAAGCAGCTAATTAAGATTCTAATATTAATTAATAATACTACATAATGAAAGACTCATTTCTGTTAAATTCCATTACACAAAACACCCATGCATTTGATGTTTGACAGTAAAGTATTCTGATACATGTGTTTCTCGTAGGATTAAGCTTTTATATCTATCTGCATGTTCTTACTGAATTCTCTGAAGACCTGAGAAATGTAGACTTTCAGTTAAGTTACCACTGCCCCATATGCTGTGGGGGAATCCAGTTGGAAAGCAGCTCAGTAGAAAAGGACTGGGGGGTCTTGGTGGACACCAGGTTGAGCATGAGGCAGCAAATGGGTCCTTATCACAAAGAAGACCGGTGGTATCCTGGGTTACATCAGGCAAAGCATTGCCAGCAGGTAGAGGGAGGAGATCCCTGCCCTCAGCACTGGTGAGACCACAGCTGAAATAATGTGTCCAGGTCTGAGCTGCTTAGTACAAAAGACATGGGAAGACTGGACAGAGGTCTACAAAGTGCCAGGAAAATGCTGAAGGGTTTGGGGCATCTCTTCTATGAGGAAAGGCTGAGAGCTAGTACTGTTCAGCATGGAGTAGGGAAGGCTTGGGGAATTTCATCAATGCCTAGGAATACCTGGAGGAAGGTATAAGGTGTATGGAGCCAGCCTCTCTTCATTGGTGCCTAGTGCCAGGACCTGAGGCAATTGGCCAAAACTGATATGCAAGAGTTACCTTTTGAACATGAGGAAGAATTTTTTTACTGTGGGGGTGACCAAGCACAGGCTCCGCAGGTTGTCTCTCCTTCAAGATATCGAAAATCCATTTGGATATGGTCCTGAGCAACCAGCTGTAGGTGGCCCTGCTGTAGCAAAGGTTTTGGACAAGATGACATCCAGAGTTCCCTTCCAACCTCAACCATTTGTGACAAAAAGGACAACTTGCTAGTACAGTGATCTTGTCATGCCTTGCCCCTGCATGTCTCATTTCCCATTTCCTTCTCATTAGATGCTATTCCAAACTGTTTTCCTAAGTGAGGATAATGTCATTTCTGCCAGCGTGCAGGTGCTGCCACTGCCCCGTTTGTGTTGATTCACTGATGTCCAACATTGACTGTGTAGTTTGGAAGTGCTTGGTTTTGCTTGGGACAAATAATCAGCCGTGTTAGTGCTTAGACACAGGGTCACAGGGCCACGCCAACTTGGCTCCAGGGGACTGGGATGGAGAAATCTCCTGAGTCCTGAGCCCACTGTATGCAAAGCAGTGCTTCAGGATGAGACTCCATGTGCTTAAATCATTTTTTTGAAAATGGGACTAAATTCTGTACATCTGTATTGCT
This sequence comes from Psilopsiagon aymara, assembly GCA_024733675.1. NCBI lineage: Eukaryota > Metazoa > Chordata > Aves > Psittaciformes > Psittacidae > Psilopsiagon > Psilopsiagon aymara. The sequence goes on along the minus strand of JANRGW010020360.1, from coordinate 21,028 downwards.
TTAAAAATCTTACCAAATATATTAAAGTATTATCTTGAGTTTATAGTCAATTTTCTGCCTTTTCTTACCTTTAGTAATTAATCAAACTTTGAAGTTTATCTCTGTGTATGAAAACAGAACCATAAATGTTACTTTACTATTTCATCTTGTCATAGCTTAAAAGACTTTTATTTACCTTTATATGACATAGTTTTGCTAAAGTTAGGTCTTTTCAGAGTGTGGCTTCTACAGGCATGTGATGGAAGCACATCAAATCATAGAGCCATAGAATAGTTAGGGTTAGAAAGGACCTTAAGATCATCCTGTTCCAACCTTCCTGCCATGGGCTGGGACACCTCACACTAGACCATGTTACCTAAGGCTCCATCCAACCTGGCCTTGAACACTGTCAGGGATGGACCATTCACAGCTTCCTTGGGCAGCCCATTCCATTGCCTCACCACCCTTACAGTAAATAACTTTTTCCTTAAATCTAACCTGATTTTCCCTTGTTTAAGTTTGAACCCATTTAATTTTACTTTTTTGTCTCAAACCCATAAAATCAATTGCTGAACTTGAAATTTAAAATCATCATGTTTATAAAGTTTAGTAAACCACTAGGTAGCTCCTTATTAAACTGCAATTTCTGCTTTGTCTGGATAACAAAACAGTTGCATTAGGGAATTTTCTCAATATTATTCTTATTATTATTTTTAAATAATACACACTTTTTTGGAGATCAGATATACCACGTCTCTTTTTTCCATCTTAAAGGACTATACAAGCAGCTTTAATTTGTGGCCCTCAAGGAGCTGCTAGTCTGTCTCTGTGGCTGCATCATTTTGATGGCTTTCCTTTGAATTCACAAATGCAAGCCTTGTCTCCAGAATAGGCTTATAGCTGGAAATACCCACAAGCAGCCGCCAGATCCTGTAGTTAAAAACAACTGCTATGAACACAGAGGAGAAGAATTAAGAATCGTCTGAAGAGGCTGTAGAATATTAAGTGCAACAAAGTTATTTATGATTCAGGAAAACTGTGCAGATATGTTTGTGTTACAGATTTACCCTGCACAGTTCAGTCTGATTTATTGCACTGCTAACACTGAAATAATTTTGGATATTTTGAAAAGTTTTTGTATTCACCTCTGTTAGTGCATGTCAGACAAAGAGAACAAGAGATGAGTTTTGGCATGTGCCATTTCCTGCAACTGTTTTTTCCATGCAGAAGGACAGTAGAATAATGACCATTATAACAAGGTGGTTTCTTTTAAAATTGCTTTACTAGTTTTGAAAACACTTCAGAAGCAACATAAAATCTTGCCCTGCTTAACAGTCTGCAGACTTATGTGCCACTTTAAATCTCAAAAATCCTTAAGAAATGCTTCACTGGTTTATTTGTCCAGAGCACAAAAATGAATTTCACTGTGTGTAAGGATTGTTTAATTGCTAGCAGTAGGTGTTTACATCAACAATGCGCCCAGTGATCAATTCATAGGATTCCTAAGGGAAGACTAAGCCACATAAAGGTCTCAAAGATGCAAGCCAAGGTGCAGAGTGCACTGTAAAATATTTAGTGAATACTAAAGCAAGCCACAGAGAGCTAGAGAAGGACCCAAGGGTAGGGAAGAATGCATTAGCTGCCTCAAAGAAATATAATGCTTTGAACCAGGAGATAGGTATTTTAAATGGTTTTAAAGCCTATCTACTTCCACTGAACATATAAACACAGAATTGGAATAATATGAGAGAATGTGTACCAAAGAGAACAGAAGAACACACGTTATCCAAGGTAACATTTAATTAACTTTGCAATTTAAAGAACGCATTACTTCAGCCGTGAATCATAAATGTATCTGTGCTAATCAAAAGCTTATGCACAAATCTCTGTGTCAAAGTAAAATTTATTCTTCTCAAAAAACAAATGCTAATTGACAGACTTTTAGCAGATTATTTTAATTAAACACTGCTAGAATTTCTCCCTCTTGTACTCACTGCATTGAATATTAATTTGATCTATTTACTTGTACAGCTTTCAAACTATGGTCTTTCGCTTACAATAAAAATTTCACAAAATCCTTGAAATGAGTCATACACTGTACAGCTCTTACCTCGCCAAACTAATCTTGTGTGTTACATAAACCAGTCAAGTTCTAGTTTTTCTGTCTTATTAACGCATGATATGTTCTCATAAACTTATGTTGGTCTTTCACTACTTCAAGAAACCCTGACAATTTTATTGTTCATGATACTTCCATTCTTTGATGAAAAGTGCCACAGATTCTTTCATCCAAAGATGAAAAGATGTCTATACTTGTTATGATGCATGAAAAGTAATAATATGCTTTTTAAATTATTTCCAGTGGTTTCTCTTAAATAAGCAGCTAATTTTTGTTGCCTTTCAGCTTCTTCTATCCATTCAGGTCTGAAGCTGTTTGAATAGTGAAGTGTGCTTTCACTTAGTGAAAGTTTTTCTTGGTAGTGTGAGCCTGAAGCAGTAGCCTACTTTCTTTTCAAATGAACACAGTTTTCATTCATATACATATACTTCACTAACTTTTTTGTTTTCAGTATTTTGTTAAGTAAGCCTGCACTTTAGTGGTAAGGATTTTTTGATAACAACCCCATGCAAAGCTACACAGGCTTGGCTTGCCTGGTGGCAGCTGGGGTATGATCCATGGTTGCAGAGGTTTCTGTTTTACTGACAGTTAAATGTGCAAGCAGAGAGACGTAGTCCTTGCTAGCAAGGTTTCCGCTTGAGGCAGACCAAAGAAGTAGCTATTTGATCACTTAAAAAAGCCACGGCTTTACAAATGTATGCACATTTCCATTGACAAGTAAATCAGCAGGCAGGTTCCTTCACATACTGATTATTACGATTTTGACTGCTTCAGTTTTCATTAGAGTATTAATAATTTAATCAAGTGTTTTGTATTAATAATGTCAATTACAAGTTTCTCCTTTGCTGTGGATTGATCTGTTTATTATTGGCCACCTAACATTTATATGCATATTATTGTAGGAAGGAAGGGCTGTAAATAAGAATTTCTATCCATCTAATTACTTTAATTGATTTGTGCTGAAATAGTTGACCTTTGGTACTTGACTCTGTCTTCACATTCAGAATTGACAGCTCACTCTGATGATCATCAGGCATGGAGAAAATGAGTTAAGGTTTCAATTAAAAGCATGCAGCATAGGCTAATCTATGGATCTCACATTAGTAACACTCCATACTTTTCCTGCTAGAGAATACATGTCATGTCTGAGCTGAAAAATATTGTATGAAAAGCACCTGAAACGTAGGACAAAAAAGCATGTCTAAAAATTGACAAACAAAAACCATTTAAGAGTCTTAGGGTAATTCTTCATATAGGCCTACAAATTACACCTAGTAAGCAGCACTACTCCTTCAGGCAAAAGATCACGAAATACGCAGAAACTAATTTCTACATTCTTTCTTGGGAATCATGAGAGTAGTGATGCCATCAGCTACCAATTCCATCTTCTCTAAGTGTTATTTTTTCAGACAAAGCTGACCAAAACCTTTTTACTAGACAAACAGGCAGAAGAATTCCACACATTGGTAAACTGTCAGGTGCATTTGTGGTCTTAAAGAGTGCACAAAAAAGAAGTAATAAATATTCAGCTAGATGGAGAATGCTGAATTATAAAGTTTTGTCGATATTATTTGGAGTTAAATTTTCCTTCAGTAAGTTAATGAGAAGAGTTTTCAAATAGTTTTATGGTTTCTATATCTGAAAAGCACTTTTTATTACATGACTTCAGTGAATTGGATAAAGGTGCAAAGCACTTACTGAACATAATTATTGAACACACTTCAACAGTATTTGAAGACTATCCTATGGCAGAAACATACCTTAACTAATATTAATCTGTGTATTATATTAGCATGTGTTGAAAGAGAAAGTATTGTTTTGTAGAAAAATTATGACAATAACCTCAAAGCACTTTTCTCAGTTTAAAATTACTTTACTTTGAACAAATATTCTTCCATAATTGAAATACATTATTACGTTTACTATTTTTGTTACTGCAGTTGTAAGCATTCTGTAGCTGAAAATATTCTATTTTGAAGTATATTTTGCTTGATCTGGTGAATGTTACGTTTTGGATGCAAAGTGGGAATAATTGGCCATATATTGAGTCATCTATTTTCTGCATTATGAGTATGAAGTGGAAGTAAGATAGAAAATCAATTGTTTTTTCACTAGGAAGGGAGACAAGGACTAACTCTACAAAAGCATCTTTATCTTATTCAAAATAATCCCTCATAAAAATTCATGACATTTAAATTACCTCTAACAGTATAATGTGCCAGAGATGCTGATTCATTTGCTATTAGCTACTGGAAATATTCTTTACAATCTTTCAGTCAATGCTTTAAGTCTTCAAAGCACTTTGCCTTTGTTACTTTAAAGGAAAACAAAATATCTCTATATTTTTTAATTCATATCTGTCCATAGGATTCTATGTACTGAAGTTTGATGCCTGGAAGGACTAGATTTCTAAGAGAAAACCAAATTCTGTAAAGTCAGTGGCTATTTTTTTGGGGGGGATTTTCAAATTAAATTATTGTGAATCTTCCTTGAACACTGGACTACTCAAAACTTCAACAGAACAATTTTTCTAGATTGAAGATTTACTTATTTTGTCCATTTTTTTTTTTCCTCCCAAAGGAGAGACAATCTTACATAGATCATTTTTTTTTTTTCTCTTTCCTATACTGTCAAATCTGTGGAGAAAAGGTTTGATAAAGACTGTAAGTTCCTTGAGAAATTCCAGCTTCTAAATCATCTGCCACTGATGCTTTGGAAAACAGTTCAAATCTCTGGATCCTCACTCCTCCACAGAACAACTGGACATTTTGAGTAGAAAACACACAGCTGAAGCTTGAATGATGTATGATGAAAGAACTAAGACAATGGACATGTGAGCAAGTCAAAAACTGGCGTTTCATCTACTCATTTTCCTTTTGAAGTCTGTGGCAAAAAGTAGGCATTCACTGAGCACGTTTATTGCATTACATGCCATGTTCCTCTTCCTCTTCACTACCTGTAGAGTGAACCCAGGCTCACTAGCTTATGTGTAGACATTCAGGCTCCAGACGTTTAGAATGAGGTTCCCAGTGATGTTTTCAGGCTTTTTAATTGCTTTGGTTTGGTACTGATGATTTTCTGAATATGTTGTTTCATTGCCTTTTATTTGAGTAATAATTGGGATATAATACTATCTTTAAAATGAAATGTCTGACACAAACTAAGCCACACAGATCGGGAGGTGAGCTAGGGTGGATGAGATGCACTAACCTGCTTTCATAAAAATTTACTGACTCCCACTTCTTTTCTTATTATTGTTATGTTTGTTTGGTTTTAAAAAAAAATGGGTGTTTTTTTAATGTATTTTTTCCCCAATTTAATCTCATTTCATCAAGAAAACATAATTTATTGACATTTTCCTGTATTTTAGTAGTAATCCTAGTTCTTATAAGAAGGTGCCCTGAATGGACACATTATCAACTGTTTCCTACTGTTCTAGCATCTCTCTAAAGTGATTGCCAGGCTATACGTCATTGAGCACTCTACAAGGAAACAGATATGCATGCACAGAAAAAAAGCAAAAAATAAATTTCTATTTAAAAAATTGAGGAACAATAGTGATAAATTAACTTCACAGAATGAAGGCATGCATTTTTGTAAACTTAGAACACTGAACACTTCCACTGGAACATTATAATTAAAAGTTACAATGAAAAAAAATGGGTTAGCATACTTAGGGACATGTGGCATTTGATTAAATATGCTAGCTAGCAAAAATACACAAATGAAGGTCACATTTGCAAGTATTATAAGATAGACTCCATTTTAATTAGGTAGATGAGAAATGTCAATGAGTTAGTAACTGACCAGGAGTTGCTGGGAAAAAAAAAAGAATGAAGGAAAACAAAACAACAGCCCAAGAGTCAAAATCTTAAAACCATGGAATCATACAATAGTCAGGGTTGGAAAGGACCTTAAGATAGTCTAGTTCCAGACCCTCTGCCATGGGCAGGGACACCTCCCACTAAATCATGCCACCCAAGGCGCTGTCCAACCTGGCCTTGAGCACTGCCAGGGATGGAGCATTCACAACTTCCCTGGGCAACCCATTCCAGTGCCTCACCATCCATACAGTAAAGAACTTTTTCCTCATATCCAATCTAAACTTCCCCTGTTCAAGTTTTAACCCATTACCCCTTCTCCTCTCACTACAGTCCCTAATGAAGAGTCCCTCCCTAGCACCCTTATGGCCCCACTTCAGATACTGGAAGGTTGCTATGAGGTCTCCACTCAGCCTTCTCTTCCTTTACTCTCCATAGATTTCAAACACTACAAAGACAGTTTTCAAAGAATATTTGGGGATGAATTCAGTGAATTTGCCTTGTATGATTCCTGTTTGAAGAAAGAATGTATTTTTGTCGAATTACATAGTACCATTATTGGAGCTATGTTGACACATGTGCCTTTTGAAAAATATCTGCCATATAAAAAATAACAGATAGCAAGTGTGCTTTACATTTGTACCCACAGGCTATACCTAAGTAATATGTATATATTGCATATGCCATCCTTTGGGAAAAGATCCCCATTCTGTCAGAGTCATCTTAGCTTTCCCACAGAACACATGAAATGAAGTTGAATTGAACCTGACATAGCTCTTACAAATTGTAGAAATAAACTTCTTTCAAATGATCTTGAAATAAATATTTTTGAGGGTTTTTTTTTTTTTCCAAAAGAAATCAGTAATCAGTAGAAGAGTTTCTCTATTACCTGTGGCACTGTTTTTCTTCATTGTGCTGAATCTGACCAAGGCTGAGGAGCGGTGTATGCTGGAAATAATAAAAGATAAATGAATAATTTAATCAATTGACACAGATTTATTAAAAAGTTACCCAAAATAATTAAAAGCATAGTTTGCTCTTGAAAATCACATTTAAGAAAATGTTCACTTGGAAGAAAAAAAAAATACAGTCTACCTTTAAAATGTCATACTGTTGTTAAAATGACTATAAATCTGGTAGTTCTGGTGCAAAGAACCATAAAGGCTAATCCAAGCTGCTGATTTTATTGTGGCTGGTTTCTAGCTGCTTCATAGCTTTAACATTCAGGCCTATGTATTCCTTATCTGTGTCTGCTTGTTGCTAAGAAACTTCAGGTGTTTCATCCCAAATACTTAAATTATTTCTAAGAATAAGTTTAGAGAAAATATAATTTCGTTGACAAGCTAAAGTGCAGCGGAGTTCTGAGAGCTACCCATATCTCTTTGGCGGAATTTCTTAAGGATTTTAGGGGTAGATTGGTGAAGCTAAAAAACACATTAGAGAGCAACAGCTACTCTCCAGCAGTTTAACTACGTATTTAAATAATGGAAATAAATTTATTCTCGCAATTAAGTCTTGAAAATCTAATCCAAGCCAAATAAAAGGAATAATTTTATTGTGAATACTACTCCAATAAAAATGTATTTTAATTAAGCCACTGCAGTGAGGCAGTTCAGAAGCCTAAATTGCTGGAGGCAAATGTTTGGATTAGAAAGTAGGTTTTGTTTTCAGGTAAGCATGATTTGTGCTTTAGTTGTCTTTAATGATCACAGGCTAGAGGCTTCCAGTAAACCACAAAATATTTGCTCATATATAATTTATTAACTATTTCCAGTTATGTCTTACAAGAGAAATTTATCCAGATAGTTCCCCCATGAGCATGACAGGAGCCAGAGTCAGGGTGAAATTTCACATGGATCATTAATCCCAGCTAAACAACAGTTATACCATGAAAGGTCGGAAACCAGCTTGGGTAAAACTGCCATTACTGCAGGACCTTTTCACCATGTAAAGTGATTTTTGTATCTTTCCCTTCTTTTTCTTCCTCTGGTACTTTACATCTGTGCCACCTGAGCTTATGTTGATTCTTTTGCTCTTTCAAGCCCTGGATTTACCTCTGTGGACCAAGTGTTCCCCATTCAACTGGATAATAAAGAATTTTAAAACATTTTTTTCAAGTGGGAGAAGAATTACAGTCTTCTTGACTTGATGAGGCAGCACAGAGCAAGTTCATTTCACCAAGCTGCCTACACATAGTATTTCAGTGAAAAGAAGTTGTCAAAACTATTTCAGGGTTTCTGAAACCTATTTACGGAAGTAGCTTATTGTGTTATGTATCAAAGAAACTGGAGAGTCATAGCCTAAAAGTGAGAAATATTACATTAGCAAAAACTGCAATTTGATTCAAACTTCTGCAAAAAGGGAGGCTGTATGCCACTGGAGATTTCACTGTGGCTTCTACTTAGTTTTGTGTAGCAACATGGTGTGTTAAAATTTAGGCAGCTTGGAGTGGGTCTTGCTATTGTATTTTCTCCTTTTTCCAATACCATGTAGTGCTTAGCCCTTCCCATCTGCTGGCTCCTGCACTTCCTCAAACCTCTTTCCCCTCCAGCTTCATCCAGGCACTCACCCTAATGACATAAGGTCTGATCCCAAGCTAATTAGGTTAGGAATACTTGTTAGTTCAAGCTTACTAGGAACTGTAGTAAGTCTCATCTCATAAGTTGGCATGCCCTTCCAATTAAAAACAGTGAAAAGTATTGCATAGTAAAATTTTGGAAGGATTAATGTTTATTTTGCTCTCCCATGTGTGTATTATCTACAGTTTGGCCTGGTGGTATATGTATTAAGTGTAATGGAGGATTCAATTTTTGATGTGTTTATAATTACTTTTTGTTTCTGTTCTGGGCAGCAGGGAGGAGGGCTGCTTTTTTGTGATAACTCGTTTGCTGGGTGAGATACTTGGTAGAAGGATGGTCCTCTCCTGTGAGCAAGATCATCTAAGAGACTTTTACAGAAGCAGTTGGAGACAGCAGAGAATGAGAGACACATCAAGGAGGAGAGCTAAGTGGCAGTCTTGCTAGAGGAGCAAGGGCCCGGCTGCATTTTGTCTTCAGTTTGGGAGAAAAAATTAGTCGTTGAAACAAAGGAAAAATTATCATGTAATATGCTTATATAGAAACATGCAGAGTTGTGTGCTTGTTCCACCCGCCTTCCAAGACGACAATACAGGGAGATAGGGACATAGAAACTATATTAAATGGTCTATCTAGTAATCAGGATTGTATGCATTAAATTTCTGATTGCTAATCTCCATTTCTTTGCAAAAGAAACTATATAAAGCTCAGACAATCTAGCTTGGACAAGAAGTCTTTCTGCGTACCCATCAAGGGAGAGTGTTTTCTAATTTTTCCAACGAAATAAGAATAATTATTTGCATCTCTCAAGATAGACTAGCTTATGTACTCAGGAACATCACCTAAGGAATTATATCTGTTGTTAACAAGTGGATTACATAGTTTAAAAGGTCTTGAGATACTAGAGTTTTAGTACTGATACATGTATGGCACATAGCATATTTAATAGCCTAATAATACCGTATTTCAGTCAAAGTATTTATCATTTGCTGAAAAGGTACTGGCATAAAGTTTTTCCACAATCATGTCCTTTGCTGTAGGGCAAATAGCAGAAAGCTAAAATACTGTAGTGAAAATAGAAAAGTGCCTGTATCTGCAGAAAATTCTCAAGGAATAGTACATTCATTATATCTGTGATTGCAATCATGTTTCCTTTGGAAATTCTATTAAGGTTTATTATGTTTTGTCGTAAAGTTTGGACCAAAGTCTGTATTTTTTTTTTTGTAAATTATAAAGCAAAATACCTTCCAGTGTATATATCTTCTGTGTCTATCTGCACACTGGAGGAATGTCCTCCCAACAGCAATCACCCTTGCTCCCACTTCAAACAAGCAAACAAACAAACAAACAAACAAACAAAAAAAGCCCCAAACGGAACCACATAGAAATGAATCCTGTAAACTAGAACATGTATCACTGTAAGAATTACACAGGAATAGTTTTGTAACACCACATTTTTTAATTCAGTGTTTCCTTTCTGCTTGCCTATCCATGTCATAGATTATGGATCATTTGTTCACCTTGGGTTACAAGCAGAAGGATATGTGTTTAATTACACAACAGAGCTGTTGTGGTGTTTTTTCAAAGGAAGAGGCCTTTGCATGGTGCCTTGCATTCTTGTTACCAGCTGCAAGATGGCCGCATCCCAGCTCCATGTGAGAAAAACAAGACTGTATCCCAGTCTGCCTTTTTCATGTCTTTCCTGCAGTATTTCTATGGAGGGTATCAGCAATCCTGGGGATTTCAGAGGATCTCAGCTCTAAGGGTGTGAGGAGCTTTACCGTGCCTGACTAATCAGCATTCCTGCCACTGGGGTTTGTACATTCACCACCAGATCTATCCCCTGATGTAGACTGTGTTAGAGAGTCTTGCCCCTTTCCTGTATCCATATTCCCCTGGGAATGTCTTCCTGTTCTGTTCAAAAAGATGTCCCTTCTGCACTAAGCATTTAGTGTGGTAAGTAAAACTTGTATTTAAATCCAAATCTTAAATGAGATACAGCGTCATCAAAAATCTGTATAGAGTTTGCAAAGATGAAACCAGTAATTTTAAAATACCAGTCTGCTTTTGCTGAATTCCAGCCTCTTCTAAAAGGTAGAAGAGGTGATGTGAAGGATAGATGGTGGCTGGGCAGACACTTTCACTAGTGACCTAGGGTCACAGAAATAGAACTAAGATTGAAAAACTCATATTGCCATATAGGTTAGAAATATAATAATAAGCCTGAATTTTATATTGTGTTGAAACTTCAGGGGAATTTTCTGTCTTGGACCACTATAACGTTACCCAGTTCTGCTTAGAAGCTGAGTCCTTCATGGAGTCTGGGGTGACTCTGACACTTCTTTTACAAATAAAATTTTCTTCTGCATAGCTAAATATTCTTTTGAAAAACAATAGATTTTATCTTTATTCACTTCGGGGATTTTTTTTCAGAATATTCAGAAGCTGTTCCTGGTCTACCCACTTCATATGCTGCTATACTAAGACTCAAATCCAGTAGTTCATCTTTACCCTCATTTAATTCAAAGAACAGACCACGATTAAACAGTCCTTCAATAGGAAGTTTATCTTCACCAGCCTGGAGAGGAGCTGCACAGCATTATCACTCCCCAACAAATCTCTACCACTTTTCAGAGGCCTTCAAACATGATGGTAAGTGTAGTTTCCCTCTCTGAAACTTTGAAATATTTTCCAAAAGCAGAACTTTTTATCAGCTTACTTCAGTAATTCTCAGATATAATTTTGAATTTTATTAAACATCACTAAATTAATACAGGCCTCTTTCCCTTTAGATTCTTCAGATCAGCCTTAAAGTCACCAGTTGAAACTGTCTTAAAGATTATTATGTGGAAAAGTTTTATACAGGTTTCGCTTGCATGAAAGGAGTAAACCAGTAGTTTGAAATTCCATGATAGCAGAGTTTCATCTAGTAAAATGTCGGTCCCTCTTTTATATATTTTTTTTCCTTGGATTTTTTTTTTATTTTATAATGGATGATAGTAATGTAACTTAACCATGAATAGTAAATTTTATAAGACTACTTTTAATTACGTACTCTGTGATTTCAACTCAGTCATGTGTGCACACGTGCATGCGTGGATAGACGTACCATTGTGTTATGATGTCATTTACCTTTAGATGCAGTAACTCATAGTTACAATACACCTTTTCTCATATCTGGTTACAATTAAAGAAGCCACATTTCTGATACCTGCATCTTTTGTGATAATATTTGTGTGAATTTTGTACAAAGAAAGGTAGAAAGAAAAAGAAAAGAAAAAGAGGAAAGTAGGAGACGGCGGAAGAAAGAGTTTAGAGGGTATTTAAACAATAATATTCTGAGGAAGTAACAGAGGAAAGACTGGTGATTAATACCAGGTGAAAATCAAAGTTAGAACCAGGGTGTATTACCCTGGTCTTCAACACCTTAAACATCTAGAAAATGAAGGAGAAGAAATCAGGAGCTGCAAGGCAAAAAAGAGTACAGACTTCAGGAATAATACAGTACAAGCTAGAACTGTAAAGCATCTTCTCATCGAGTAACTGATTTTTCTGTCTTGTTTCTTTCGGGAAAAAAAAAAAACCAAAACCAAGCAACCCCCAAAACCAATAAAACAACAATTGGCGTAAAGGCAGTTTGATGCTTTTAAATTTCATATGAAGTTTGACTGTTTGCTTAAATCCTTACTTTGAGAGGGCTCAGAAAATTTTATGCCCATCTCACTCTAAGAAAATTGGGTATGGAATAGGGATCTTCAGGATGCACATTCCACCACCTAAATCCTTGGCATTTTTAGGCAATATGCTAATATTATACTTAATATACCTGACGCAGGTGATTTTCAAAACCATTCTCAATTATGTTAATAACTTTGAGATAATGTCTTTGATATGTGGAAGGGTAAGTACGTTCACGATCTCAATCACCTGGCACTCCACTTACTTAAATTAGTAAATGCCTTGGGTTTTTTTTGGCCTTAAGGCTTATTTTTATTTTATTTTTTTCCCCCCAGTTTTTAGTGCTCTTGAATGTTTGATGTAAGTTAGCTTCCTACAACTAATATGTGATAAGTGGTCGGGTTAAGTGGTTGTGTCTATTAGCCAGGGCCTGCTAAAAGAGGAAATTCTACATCACCCTGTGGTCATGTGTGGTCATGAGGTGACCACTGCTACAAGTAAGAGGATGTTAACAGGAGAGGAAGAAACATAATTTATACTGAGAACTTGAATAATTCAAACATCTAATAAATGGTATATGCTCAGGAGAAATGCTTGCTGTCAGGAAAAAAAAAAAAACCAAGCTGCCTAAGTATAAGGCTCACAAGTGACTTCTCAACTAATTTCCCAGCAGACATGCTCAGAAGCCTGATATAGCTTCCAAGAAAGGTCCTTTTATACTGACTTTATGCCATTTAATTTGCACTGTTAATTCAGCATGTTTTTAATGATTTCTCAAATTAAAAGAACTATGCTGTAGCTCACTACTGAGTTTAAAGTGTATGGAATTATTTAGTGTAAACATGCAGTTAAGGCAATGCAGTCCTCTTTAAGCTATGCATCAAATTGTAAAGTCATGACTAAAAGCTGTGCATAGGAAGTGTGAATTATTCATGAAATACTCTTGAAGAACCATAAAACTGAGAACTCTTATACTTTCTTACTCTTCAAAAAAATTTTGGAAATGCCACAGTAAAGATAATTGAACTTAATCTTGAATAGACTCTTTTTATCCTTCTATCTTTGGCTTGATATCTTTTAAGAGAGAATAACAAACAGGGTCCAATTCACAACTGTAAGTATTTGAATCAATGATCCTCAAATTGTGGAAGATCTGAATCTAATTTTTATTGAATGAGAATTTCTGATTCCACACCGTCTACTAGATTCAGCACTTATCACTCTGAATTAAAGATATAAACTACTAAAAATTATTTTATTGCTAAAGAATATTGGGTAATAGTGATTAATATGGCATGCAGTTTAGGTAATATAAACTAAGTTTAGAAGAGATGTGTTTGTTTCAGGCCACAGAACAGAAAAAGCATTTTCAAGAAATGTGAAAAAAACCAACTTGTCTTATCTTGCCTAATAAGCAAATAAACGTATCTGCTTCAGAAAAGATAGAATTGAAAAAATATGAAAATAATTTTATCTCTTTTGCAGTGTAAATTCAGTCATGCATGTGCTGTACGCTGTTCCAGCATGCATCATACTAAGATCAATGTACATACCTCAAAGCATGTGTATTTGCTGGAATTTACTCGTTTAAATGAAAGTGTCCTAAGTTTATTATTTATTACTTATTTATTAAGCTAATTGAAGCATAGTTTTAAGATTAAATATATTCTTGAAATTCATTTCTTACAAATATATGTATTTATATATATGTGTATCTGCTTCTATCTGTGCAAAATAATTACTGATTGTAGCTACCTTTGTAGATTTTAAAATCTGTTACATACATCTGTAAACATTAGAACATATTTTGCTGTGATAAATAAGTAGGCTTTTTTTTCATGATATTAATGGAATTTTTCTATTTTGACAGATACAGAGATATTAAAATGGATAGTCATTCTTTATTTCTTAGGTGTTAAGTGAAAGCTTATATTGTAGAACCTGCTTGCAAAATCAGTGTTAGTTCTAAAGTTAATACATTTGCTCAGTGTTTAAGCTGAAAAAAAAAAAAAGGGTTTCTAGCTTTTAGTTGAAGAAAACGGTATGTTTTCTTGAATGCAAGGTAATTAATTATATATATAAAGTATTTTCTGAATAGACTTAACATGTTAAACTGTTTGTTTCCATGGAATTTGATCAAAAGAACCTTTTGAGTCATCACCTCAAGAAGCGTAAAACAAGCACAAACTGTAAATACATCAGGAAAGAAACACATTCAAAAATTGTTTTTATAATGAGTAGCACTAAAACACAGCCCACCTTTACCAAAATGTGTCTTTCACTTTGTAGGAACAATTTGAAATTAAACAACTTTCTTTAATTTTAAGAAATTTTGATGATACGGATGTTTAAACAGCATATATCACCTTATCAGCAACTCTTAAAGCTTTCTCTAATGCATCCTGAATGTGTTAATACCCAGGACTGACAGATCATTATGATATTGTTTTGTCCATGATATGTCAAGTTGGTGCCTCTCTGGGTAGGTCTGTATGCGAAATCCAGTGTGTATTTTAGTGATCTGTTCATCACCCTTCATTTTAGGCTGCTTTAGAAGTTCTACCATTTTACAGCATCTTGTAGCTTTTCTTTAGAAAATACTTCCATCTCCATGAGTTCAATAAGCCTTTGACAAATAGGAAAAAGAAAAAAATAAAGAGAATTAGGGAGATAAGAAATCATTGTCTTCCCAGTCCTGTGGAAACCTGTGCTGTTTAAATTTTGCTGAGTTGCTCTGCTTTCAAAGAACTGCCAGCACCTTTTTTTCCAACAGCCATTTGGGCACATTTTGTCAATGTCAGAATAACAGGTAAACAGTTTGTCTGATGATCTCCTTAGTCCACCTTCAGAGGGATAAGCAAAGCCATCCACCAGTGTCATTAGCAGTAATAATGTGCTTCTAAAGTGACATGAGCACATGAAGGGGGAACACTTGAAGGAGTATCTCCTTATCCCATATTCATGTGCTGCCTGAGCATATCCCCTCAGATGCCTTGTCTCCTGGGTGAAAATACTAGAGTGAAAGGAGCTGTTTCCTCCCATCAAAACTTCAGACTGAGAAAACGGCACAAGAAGACTATTTCTGACAGTCACTTAGCTTGACTGGTACTGCAACATTACAGATAGGGTCAAATTATACTAATGACAGTTGATGGAAGCGACCAATGCAGTATAGAATTTGCTACACCCTTTCCTTCTGCAGGCAGTTATATTTTTATAAATATTAAGAAAACTTTTACAAGTACCTTATGTATTTTATTCTTAAAATGTATAGCACACAGAGTCATCAGACACTAAAAATACTATTGCTAATCCAGTTTAAACACACCTCTTTAAACAGTGTAATAGTTTCTTCCTGTCCATCTCTGTGGTCCAGGAATTCGTTCTCATTCATAGTGTATTTATTGACCTGGAATTATATGAAGTATTGTGGCAAGAGAGCTGTGTGTTGAGGAATGACACTATTTCAGTTACCACAGAATTAAAAGTACAGGAAACATTTTTATGTGCAGTTTGTTCTCATGGTATTTGCATTGCTCAGCAAGAAGAACTAAAGAATATTTTATAATTTTTAATCAATAATTGAGGAAGAGATTGAAAGTATCTCTATATGTAACAGAGAAACCACATTTTGTCTACTGTCTAAGAATACACAGATTCCCGTTTCCATTCCCATGAGGCTTTAAATACTTTTTACCAAGAATGCATATATCCTGGTATTTCAGAAGTGCGAGTGTACTGCAAGGAGAATTTTAGAATTCAAAGAATATTTGAGTAATGCTATCAAGAATAATCAAGAATTTAAGAAGAGGGATTTTACCAATATTTTGAATGTTTTCCGTATCATTGCTTTTCTGAGCAATAATTTCACAATATTCTGCTCAATAGTTTAAATAGTAAATCATAGTGAGAGTGCTTTATGGTTTTAATTGCCTAGATTGAAAATGGCAACTGAAAATTTATAAATGAACCACAAGCTAGCTGTTACTTTGCATGGCTGCAATGCATACCTGTAATCCCAAAACAGAAGTGCCACTGTATAGTAAATTACCTGTCTTGTGGCAATTAAGCATGTAGAAAGATGGTTGTTTCAAATAAAATCCTGCACGAGGAACAGAAATATTTCCCTTGAGAAATTAAAATAGCAAATCCAAATGTACATGACCTTAATATGTATGTTGAAAATTAATCTCTTTTATGCTCTTGCCTAAGTTAGAAGGAAATAATAAGGTATGGAGTTCAAATCATTCACTGAAATCTCACAAAGGAATGTCCTGTTTGAGAGCGTGGGTGACTGTTAGTTAAAACATGGGAGACAGCAAACCTCATGCTTTTGGACTCCCAAAGGGATAAGAAAATATATGTGTATGAAAATGTGTCTATGAGTATATAAATAGCACATGAATAAAAAGATACATTAATTAAATACATGGAAGAAATAATGTCAACAAACAAAAAGGCATAGGATAATTCCCCCTAAAGACAACACACAGCAGAAGAACCAGTAAAAGATTTGTGAATCAGAAAAATTTATTTCAGGTCAGTTTCACACAGACAAGGCAAGTGACATGGACCTCCACTTGTGACACAGTCCCTGGATCAGGGGAGACTCAGGAGGCCTGTGGAACCAAGTTGCACTTCAGGCTGAGGGTTGCTGTGCTTCCTTGTCCTTAGGTCAAGACTTTTGCTGGAAACTAGAAAAATCCCCAGCTGAGCACCTTTGGAGAAAAGGAAGTGTCCATGCCACAGTCTGGTCCTGTCCTTGCCTAGGTCTGCAATTGCGAGAGGCAGGGCAACAAACTATATGGCAAGCACTGCTGTAAACCAAACAGGACTTTGCCTGGCTTGATAACTGAACTTTGTGTCAAGTGTCCTCTGCAGAAGGAAGTGAATCTCTGGCTGTGTGGATGAGGACAGGAGCACACCATGGTCTGGTCCATTCCATCAGGGCTTACAGCTGTTAAAAACAGGATAAGAATGTACACAGCAGCCACGCTGACTTACCATGGGCATCACTTCCCAGGGCTCTGTCACCCTCAGTGACTTAACTTTGTGTCAGTGTCCTTTGTAGAAGGCATTGATATGGTCCTCTGTGGTTGAGGACAAGAGTGTGCCATGGTTGGTCCTTTCCATATTGGGGCTTGCAGCTGCAAAAGCCAGAAGGACAAGCAAAGGCGTCCGCCACTCTTGTTCTCATGGGCAACCCTTGGCCAGAGCTCTGCTGGGCTCCAGGACTTTAGTCTGTGTCCCTGCAAAATGCAACAAATCTCTGGCAGTGCGGTGGAGGAGAAGAGTGCGAAATTTTCTGGTCCTGCCCTTGTCTGGGCCTGGAATTGCAAAAGGCAAGACAATAAACTAAGCAGCAGCCACGGTCTCTCATATGGGCAACTGCTTCCCAGGGCTCTGCAGGCTTGATGACTTAACTTTGTTTCAGTATCCTTTGTAGAAGGAACTGAATCTCTGGCTGTGTGGCTGCGGACAAGAGTGCACCATGGTGTTTCATTGACTTTCTCTGGGCCTGCATCTGCAAGAGGCAGGACAACAATTTATACAGTATCCATCAGAGTTCCCTGTGAAGAAGCTGTGCCCACGACTCTGCCAGAATGAACAACTTAACTTTAGTCTGTGTCCTTGTAGAAGGCAGTTAATCTCTGGCAGCGTGGTGGAGGAGAACCACTCCATTGTCTGATCCTCTCTCCTTGTGTGGGCCTGCAAATTCAAAAAGCAGGGCAACAAACAAAGCAGCAGCTACTGTTGTTCACTTGGGCAACCCTTGCCCAGCTCTCAGCCAGACTGAATGACTTAGCTTTGTGTCAGTATTCTCCATAGAAGGAAGTGACTCTCTGGCTGTGTGGATGAGGACAGGAGTGCACCATACTCTGGTCCATTCCTTTTTGGGGTTGCAGCTGTTAAAGCAGGATAAGAAGGTACACAGCACACACCCTGAGTCACAGTGGGCAACACTGCTCAGGGCTCTGCCAGGTTTGATGACTTAACTTTATGTCACTGTCCTTTGTAGAAGAGATTTAATATGAGGTATGTGGTTGAGAATAGGAGTGCACTACGGTTGATCCATCCTCTGTCTGGACTTGCAGCTGAAATGGCAGAAGGAGAAGAAATGGCATCAGTCACCCTTGCTCACATAGGCAACCACTGCCCAGGACTCTGCCGGCTCGATGACTTAACTATGTCTCACTGTCCTTCATAAAAGGCATTTAATCTCTGCCTGTGTTGCTGCATAGAGGAGTGCACAATGGTTGGTCCATTCCCTTTCTGGGCTCTCAGCTGAAATGGCAGAAGGAGAAGAAATGGCATCAGCCGCCCTTGTTGTCATGTGCAATGTCTGCCCATGGCTCTGCCAGGCTCAATGCCTTAACTTTGTGTTAGTGTCCTCCATGGAAGGAAGTGACTTTCTAACTGTGTTGAGGAGGATGGAAGTGCACTGTTTTCTAGTCCATTCCCTGTCGGGCTGTCAGCTGTTAAAGACGGGGTGAGAATGTACACAGGAGACACCATGAGTCACCATGGGCAACACTGCTCAGGGCTCTTCCAGGCTTGATGACTTAACTTTATGTCAGTGTCCTCTGTAGAAGGAAGGAAATCTCTGGCTGTGTGGTTGAGGACAGGAGTGCACTATGATGTTTTATTGTGATTGTCTTGGCCTGCATATGCAAAAGGCAGAGCAAGAAACTATGCAGTACCCACCAGAGTTCCCCATGAAGAAGCCCTGCCCAGGGCTCTGCCAGAGGGAGTGACTTAACTTTGGTCTGTGTCCACATAGTAGGCAGTTAATCTCTGACAGCGTGGTGGAGGAGAAGAGTGCCCCATTGTCTGGTCCTGTCCTGGTCTGGGCCTGCAATTGCAAAAGTCAGGGCAACAAACTAGGCAGCAGCAAGTCGTTCACATGAGTAACCCCTGCTCAGAGCTCTGCCAGAGTGAGTGACTTAACTTTGTTTCAGTGACCTCCATAGAAGGAAGTGACTCTCTGGCTGTGTGGATGAGGACAGGAGTGCACCATGGTTTAGTCCATTCCCTGTAGGAGTTGCAGCTGTTAAAGACAGGATAAGAATGTGCACAGCAGACACCCTGACTCACCATGGGCAGCACTTCCCAGGGCTCTGCCAGCCTCAGTGACTTAACTTTGTGTCAGTGTCTTTGTAGAAGAGTTTTAATATGTGATGCGCTCCTGAGGATAGTTGTGCAAAATGGTTGGTCCATTCTATGTCAGGGCTTTCACCTGAAATGCAGAAGGACAAGAAATGGCATCAACCACCCTTGTTCACATGAGCAACCCCTGCCCAGGGCTCTGCAGGCTCAATGACTTAACCTTGTGTCAGTGTACTTTGTAGAAGGCATTTAAACTCCGTCTGTGTAGCTGCTCAGAGGAGTGCACAATGGTTGGTCCATTCCCTGTCTGGACTTTCAGTTGTAATGGCAGAAGGAGAAGAAATGGCATCCGCCACCCTTGTTCACTTGGGCAACAACTTGTGTTAGTGTCCGCTGTAGAAGGAATCAAATCTCTGGCTGTGTGGTTGAGGAAAGGAGTTCCCCATGCTGTTGAATTGTGATTGTCTGGGCCTGCATATGCAAAAGGCAGAACAAGAAACTAGGCAATACCCATCAGAGTTCCCAGTGAAGAAGCCCTGCCCAAGGCTCTGCCAGAGTGAATGACTTATCTTTGGTCTTTGTCCTTGAGGAATGCATTTAATCTCTGGCAGTGTGGTGGAGGAGAAGAGTGTACCATTGTCTGCTCCTGTCCTTCTCTGGGCCTGCATCTGCACAAGGCAAGGCAACAGACTATATGGTACCCGTAAGAGTTTCCCGTGAGCAAGTGCTGCCCTGGACTCTGCCAGAGTGAATGGCTTATCTTTGGCCTGTGTCCCTGTAGAAGGCAGTTAAACTCTGGCAGTATGATGGAGGAAAACAGTGTCCCATTGTCCGATCCTGTCCTGGTCTGGGACTGCAATTGCAAAAGGCAGAACAATGAACTAAGCATCAGCTAGCATTGTTCAAATGGGCAACCCCTGCCCAGGGCTCTGCCAGGCTTGATGCTTAACTTTGTGTCAGTGTCCTTTGTAGAAGGAAGTGACTCTCTGGCTGGTTTTTTGGGTAGAGGGGTGCACAATGGTTGGCCCATTCCATGTTGGGTCTTGCAGCTGAAATGGCAGAAGGACAAGCATCAGCATCAGCTGCCCTTGTTCAAATGGGTAAACCCTGCCCAGGTCTCTACCAGGCTTGATCTGTTAACTTCGTTTCAGTGTGCTTAGTAGAATGAAGCGAATCTCTGGCTATGTGACTGTGGACCATGGTGTTTTGTTGTCATTGTCTGGGCCTGCAATTTCAAAAGGCAGGGCAACAAACTATGAGGTACCCATAAGAGCTTCCCATGAGTAAGCCCTGCTCAGGACTCTGAGAGTGAATGCCTTAACTTCCGTCTGAGTCACTGTATAAAGCAGTTAATCTCTGGCAGCGTGATGGAGGAGAAGAGTGCACCATTGTCTGGTCCTGTCCTTGCCTGGGCCTGCAATTGCCAAAGGCAAGACAGCAAACTTGGCAGCTGCCACCGTTGTTCAAATGGGCAACCCCTTCTCAGGGCTCTGCAAGGCTCGATGACTTAACCTTGTTTCCATTGTAGAAGTCTTTTAATCTGTCTGTTTAGGTGCTTAAAGTGTTGCTCCATGTTTGGTCTATTCCATGTCAGGGCTTGCAGCTGAAACGCCAGATGGGCAAGCCACGGCATCAGCCACCCTTGTTCACATGGGGAACCCCTGCCCAGGTCCCTGCCACACTCGAAGACTTAACTTTGTGTCCTTGCAGCAGGAGGCGAGTGTTTGGCTGTGCGCCCGGGGTCAGGA
>JANRGW010020359.1:2998-14438 GCA_024733675.1 Psilopsiagon aymara | reverse complement strand
CTTCTCCTCTGCCCCAGCCCCGCTCTCTCAGCCTGGCTCCAGAGCAGAGCTGCTCCGGCCCTCGCAGCAGCTCCATGTCCCTCTCCAACACCTCCACGTCCCTCTGTGCTGCTGCCCCAGAGCTGGATCAGGACTGCAGGGGGGGTCTCCCCAGAGCACAGCAAAGGGGCAGATCCCCTCCCTGAGCTGCTGCTCACGCTCTGGGGGTGCAGCCCAGCACATGGGTGGCTAATTACAGTCCCAGCCACGGGTGAAGGGCTCATACCTTGAGTGGAATCTGTCAAGTCATGCACTGAGAAGTGGATTTTGATGGCTCTGCTCTCTCCAAGTGGCCTTTCAGTAACTCCATCTCCATTTCTTTTATGTGTGTGATGTGTTGACACTTCAGTGAAAAAGGCATTTTAAATGGCTTTTATGGGAATATTTCAAGCTCCTTCTGTCTGGTTTTGAGAGTGGTATTTTATATTTATAATAAAAAAGCAGCAACTGGATAAATTCATGGAAGAAATTTCTGCCAACAACAACCAAGCATAAAGGCAACACCTCTTGCTGGTGCAGCACTCTAGAGGATGGGTGATTATTCTGGGGATATCCTACGTAGACTTATCCTGATTTTACAGATTTTCTTACAGAGCTCCTGCTGAGGACAGAGCAGTGGCTTATGTGGACCCTGATAGGGCTTACATGGTGTGTGCCTGCTCAGTCTTCCTCACATTGACACCCTTACAGAAGAGTGGTCCAGCTGCTCTTCAGATATATTTTCAAGTGCTTCGTCAAAGCCAAGCCAAGTGAGAAACAGGATACAGGAGCCAGAGACAGTTTTGCACTCAGTGTGTGCAGACTGGCAGGTCTGCTCCTGGAGCAGGGCCAGGACTGCTGGCATCTTGTAAGGTCACATCCTGAACAGGGGTGTCCACCTGCGCTGTGTAACTGTGATAATGATGCATTAATATCTGACAAGGGCTCTTTCCTTCTAAGAAATGCTGGAACAGGCAAAGAAGTGTTTTTCATTCAAGTGTGCTTTCACTTGCCCTGCTCACAGCACTTGGAGAGCATTGCTGGAATGAGGTGAAAAGCCTGAGCCTTCATCTGTATCCAGGAGAGCATAATGATGCAGCTGACAATGTTCCACAATCTCAGCTGGGCCCAGCAGCTTTCATACTGGTGCAGGATGTCTCCATTCATCATGGTCATGAGAGTAAGGTTGGTTATGGGTTCAGTCCCTATGCAGAACTCTTTGGTGCTGGCTAGCTGAAAGATTATGTCTTTTTGGAAGTGTAGATGTGGTACAGGGGTGAGATGTGCTTGGGGCGCTGAGGAATGGATTGGAGCTCTGAGCAGAGGTGGTGGCCTCTGTGCTCATTTGGGATGCAGTGTGACACCCCTCCTCTTCCCTTCCCGGAGATCCTGCTTGCTGCAGAAGTAGGAGTTTTCAGAATGGTCTTAAGTTGCCTTTATCTTTTGGTTCAGGATTGGGCGTCACATTTATTCATAGATTCAGAATTTGTGTTTCCTTTTTCCTGTGCCTGGCCAGGCACTGGGAAGCACGTGTCAGGAAGCTGTTATTACTGGCAGCCTGCAGAGCAAGAGCATAACTGTGCAAAGGAAAAGTACTCTGTAACTACCCCTATTCCTCAAACCTTAGGCATGGGTTTGCATGGAAATGTAACTCCAAGCCATGACCCAGTCTATGATGTTGTTCTTGGGTTTCACTAGGCACTGAAAGCTTCTGAGCCCATGGCACTGAGTGTGTAAACGCGGGATGAACTCAGGGCTCTGGTTCCTGTCCTCCTAGGCTGAATTAAGGCCAAAAAGTCCTAACAGTGTTGTTGATCTTAATGGGTAACTGGTCTGTGTGAGCCAGCAGTGGTGTGGATGGACTTTTGGCTGTTTCTCAGTTTGAAGCCCAGCAGCCTGGATCATTCCTGCTATAACCAGTGATGGCTGTGCTCGGAGTCCACCAGTGTCTGAAGGGGAGAGGATGTGGTGCCAGCAGTGGTTGTCACTGGGGTGGGTGAAGGCACCCTGTGGGCCTTCACCGTATGGCTGGAAAATCAAATCTGTGGGGGTGTGCACACCTCTGAAATGTTTGTGAACCCCCCCCCCAGATTAAAACCTGGTCACCCAGAGCCAAGCTTTGTGCTCTGAGCAGAGCAGCCCATGGTGGGGCTGGGAGGAGCTCTTTGGGAAGGAGCACTTCTGATTAGTGAGTCCTCCCTTGCCTTCCCAGCAGCTTTCTGTCCCTTTTGGCACTTCAGTTGGTATAGCTCTTTCCTGTGCATCAGAAGCTTTCAGCTGGTTTCTGATGGGAGTCCATGCGAACCCCTTTGCTATGTTACAGTCTCTGTATCTGCAGAATTTGAGATGCTAAAAGCTCCCATCCCACCTTTCTGTTACCTCCCCTCTGCTTCATCACTGGTGTAAGAGGCAACTGAAATAACGTGTGAGTACCTTGAACTTCTTGGGGATGGCTGAGGGTGATAAGGAGCAGCATCCAGGGGTATCTGGAGACCTGGCGCTGAACCTCTCACCATGGCATCACTTGGTGCAGTGCCGAACTTTGCACCAAGGCTTTCCTTCCGTGTAAATGAGAGATTGTGTTCTGGAAAGTGCGTGTCCCTGTGGGTATAGGCTTTTCCTCCAAGGACTGTGGAAGGTGAAGGTGCTCCCTCATCACATTTATATTGTCTGTTCCATAAATGAAAGAAAAAAAAATGATAAAATTTCATTATTTGATTCTTCCAAATGTATCTCTGCATATGATAAAAAGCTTTTGCTATCCAGCTGTTGTGCATAACTGCTCTAACATAGTCAACCTCCAGTTTTCAAGAAGGGAAAGAACTTTGGTTCTGTCCATTGGCTTTGCAGCTCATCTGTCTGCCCTTGCAGTGGGTGTCTGAGCAGTAACAGGCAAGAGGTCAAGGACCACCATTGTCCAATAGTGCATATTTGTGATGATGCTGCAGCGTCATAGGTTTGAATGTCAGAGAACCAATATAAAGGAAAAAAACCCTTGAACCAAAGTGTGTAATTCTGAAAATACCTTTCGGTTACAGAGTTTAGATTGTTTTTTGTAGGCAGCTTCATTGTAGAGTTCCCAGCAGTCTTCATCTGCCTGTCTAGGATGGGTGGTTTCTCAGCTATGTGGCTGATGTGCTGTTTGAAGTAGGATTTTCTCATCTGGTGTTCAGAAGCTTTAAAGAAAGGAGCTGTGTAGTGCAGGAAGTTAAATACATGAAAATAAATCATGGAGTAAGTAGTTGGTTCTGAAAATAAGACAGTTAAAAGTGCGGGTCTGTGTGGCATGTGGAGTTGCCCTTTCCATCGGCTTATTTGGGTTGATATGTTGTACGGTTCATTAAAAATGAGTTAGTGCTCATTCAGACTGACATTAACAAGTCACAGCACCAGGGTTGTAGGCCCTAAAAGTTGCAAGTAGTCACAGATAGTGGGAACTGTTGATGATCTTAAGCAGTTGTTTGACATTTAGCTCAAAGCTGTGGAAGACGGTCAGAGGAAAGTCAAAACTTGCATCCGCCAAACACAAGTGGGTTGAGGTCTATGGTTTGCATTCAGATTTTATGTTTTCCTACACATGGCTGGAGGAAGACATTGGTTGCATTGGCTTTGCAAGGACATAGATCAGAGCTTTAAGACCAGAAGGTAACTGCCAGTTGATTTGGCAGTTTGCATGCCAAGCCATGTGTGTTGGCCCGCACTATTTGATGCATGGCCAGTGCTTGAATGCCAGGCCACCTCTGCAGGTGCCATTGCCTGCTGTTCCTGTACGGTCACTGCTGACCGTAAAAGCTCTGTGGTTGAATTATAAGCTGGATGTGAATTGGGTATGCCTCCAATTGCCTGAAGACCAAAACCACTTGACTGATGACCAGAATGGGGTGGGGAGTGTCATTTCTGTCCCAAGAAGTTACTGTGTCAGAGGTGGCTTGAAGTCTGGACTCTGGATTTGTGAAGATGGGACCCAGGTGGAGAGCCTGAGAGTGCTCAGTGGATGTGTTGGGGAGAGATAGTTATGTCTGGACTCCCGTTTGACGATTAGCAAGGAGAGGCCAAGAACACGCTTTGGGATCTCAGGCGTTTTGTATTTTTGCCAAGTCCAAATGTTAGATTTGGTAGAAGTAGGAGCCTATGGCAGCTTCTTGTTTCCGCTTGTCGAGTCTGTGTTTCTGCTCAGCAGCCGATCGCAGTGTCTGATTTTGTTCTCTGCCACATGGGAATGCTTCAGGAAACCCTTTTTTTGTCTGAGAGAAAGCTATCAACAGACCCCAAAGAGCAGAACCTGTTATGTATATCATAGTTGCTTATGTGTCGGTCTGCATAAATGCTCTTTTGATGGTGTTCTCCATCCCAGAGTTCACCACCTGGATCCTTCCATCCAGGAACACCCTTCTTTGCTTTGGAAAGCAATCAAATGACCCCATTTTCATTAAATAATAATTGTAGCAGCGGTAAGCGGTTTGGAGCGCTCTCTCTTAATATTTTTCCTTTTACTGGGCAGGTTGTGTCTCTTGGCTTCTGGATGTTTTGGCTACCCAGGAGAGGCTGGGGATAACCCTGGGCACTAAGATAATTTCTCCAAAAGGAAGGAATGATTTTGAGAATAAAATGCAAGGCTGAAATTCAAGAGATATATGTCTGGTTTTCACAGAACCCTTTCCGGTGGCTCTGGGCAAGTTGTATAATATGTTTTAGATTTCTCAGCACAGGAACTGAAGAGAAATTATTTCATCAGCTCACGTCAAAACTGTTAATATTAACTGGCATTTGGGAGATGTGAGGATGTTTTTTGATGTTTCAGTTGATGTTTCTCATAGTTTTGAATAGAGTGATTCAGTGAAGTTTACTTGAGCCTCTGGAGCCCTTTCTCCGTAGAAACTATCTTCATTTGCCTTGTTCTTGTCCTCTTTAGAGGTGGAAAGAATTACCATCTTATAGCTTCAAGATGCTTTTGTCCTGGTAGACCTGACCAAGTTGCCTATGGGCTGTAGATAAGCAACCAGATGAGCATCAGTCAGTAGGCTCAGCAGAAGTGATGGGGGTTTTGGTATATAAGGAGATAACTGCTCTGTCATTATGAACGTGGTTATTTCCGAGTCAGACTTGAGATATGCCACCAATAAACTCTCAACACCTTGAGTTGAGATGTGGCTGTGCTCAGGCTATGGATAAACTTCTCCTTTACTGCCGCCAGGCTGCCATCCTTCACTGGTGTTGAATTTTCTAACAAAGTAGCAATAAATAATAACAATAATAAAGTTGCTTCTATTTTGGTTCTTTTGAGCGCTGACAATAGCCTTTGGAAAAGTCCGGGTTTCCTTTCTGAGGAGGTCGCCATGGCTACTCCCTGTGTGCGTTCAACAGCCGTGCTGGCTAATGCAGCAGAAACAGATTTGGCTTTGCCTTTTGGATGTAATGAATAGCAAACTGCTGCGTATTCATTAAGAGGAGCAACTTGCAGAGGTTAAGTGTTTAATTTCTGGAGCTGCCGTCTAGGGCAGTAATAAACAATAAATTGGGCAGCCAAGGTGGAAAAGGCATTTATAAGACATGAAGTGGGAAGAAAATAACTCTTGCGTCATTCCTTGTTTCTTTCCTCGGGTTCTGCAGCTGTAAGCAGATCTGAGTCTAGATTTTTGTTAGATGTGATCAAATTTGCTGAAGAATTAACTTTGTTTATGACAGGAACCCATCTGACTAATTCAGCACAAATAAACAGGCTCTTGGACTGCAGTCATCCAGGCTAAGGAGGATTGAGGGAATGGGCTGGCTTTAGTGTCTGAACAGCACAAGTATGAGTCCAGACGATGCTCTTATGGACTTGCAGCTTTCAAGGCTGGAAGGAGTCATGGGCATCCAGGCACAACCCATGGCAGCAACTCCAGAGTCAAACCGTAGTTTTTGTTTGGCCGTAAGTTTATCTTTGTAGGAGGATGCAGCCAGGAGGGGGCTGGGCTCTTCTCCAAAGAAACAAGTGACAAGACAAGAGGAAACCGCCTCAAGCTGCACCAGGGCAGTTTTAGATGGAGATGAGGAACAGCTCCTTCCCCAAAGGGTGCCTCAGGCATTGGAACTGCCCAGGGCAGGGTTGCAGTCACTGTCCCTGCGAGTGTTCACACACCATGGAGGTGAACACCATGGAGATGAGGCCCTGAGGGCCATGGGTTAGTGATGGCCTTGGCAGTGCTGGGAGTGGTTGGATTTGATGATCTTAAAGGTCTTTTTCCAACCTCATTGATTTGATGATTCTGTGACTATGATTCTGTTGTTCTGTGATTTAGAAAAAGGTCTGTAGCCCTGATTTCAGTGCTCTGGAAATGTTATTAATGTCTCTTGGTTTTAGATGTCGATGTCCATATCCATAGTCAACAAGGAGACATGGTCATGTTTCAGATATCTGCTGTAGGATATGAGAAGTTGGGAGCTGGGTGTGCCTTTTTCTTGTCTTATTTGTGATTACTGCAAGAGAGATGGAAACAGCACAAAATAATGTCATCACTGGTGGTCTTCATACATTGCACAGCCTCATCATCCTCTTCTGAATGCCCTTGACCTCCATTTCCATGGCCTTACGTGGGTAGGACTCCCTTTGGTCTCCATAAAGACAGCAACATATCTCCAGCTGTTCTTCCAGGACAGTTTCTATCTGCTTCATGTTTGTATATTGGCTTGTGGTTTTTTTAGCTCCTAGTTGTACAGTCTTGTGTTTGGCTGCTTAAAAATGCATCTTGTTTAAGCAAGTGCAGCACAGCCATCGATCCAGCTGGCATCGTATTAGTGACCTGTCCTCTTTAATTATGGCCAACTAATTTTTTAATTTTATGCTCTCGACAAACAGGAATGAGAATGATTTTCAAGCTGCTTGTAAATCAGTGATAGATATTGAATCCTTTCATGGGTTACTTTCTCTTGGAAGAAATGAGGATTCCCTCATTAGAGTTAGTTTTCAGAATTCATCAAATAGCTGGTTTTTAAT
Source organism: Psilopsiagon aymara (assembly GCA_024733675.1). Taxonomy (NCBI): domain Eukaryota; kingdom Metazoa; phylum Chordata; class Aves; order Psittaciformes; family Psittacidae; genus Psilopsiagon; species Psilopsiagon aymara. The sequence goes on along the minus strand of JANRGW010020359.1, from coordinate 7,444 downwards.
CCACTTAGTACGTGTTCACATTGATTTCTGTCCTAGGGCTGATTTTTTGTCTTTTAATCAACATCTTGTGCAATAGTAAGCCCAGGAAAAACCTAAGTCTCTTATGCTCTAATTGTTATCTTTCTCAACCAATGCCATAAATCTTACTGGGAAGCAATGCCAAGGCTGTGTGACAAGGCTGGTTTTCTTCTTTCCCGTATGAAGACATAGAGGCTGAAGGTCTTTTCAGCCAGGTTGGCACAGGCTGTTCACACCTGCAGGAATACTCTTTTGAATGCTTTCCCCATGTTTTCTGTCTGAGGCGTGTTTGTTGTACCTGCCGTGGGTGCAGGAGTCTCTTTGCTCTGGCAGCATCACGCGGTAACCACTACTTCTTCATAACTGCATTTTTTTCACCTTTTTTAACTCTTCCCTGTGAGGGTACTGAGCGCTGGCACAGGGTGCCCAGAGAAGCTGTGGCTGCCCCATCCCTGGCAGTGCTCAAGGCCAGGTTGGACACAGGGACTTGGAGCAACTGCTGCAGTGGAAGGTGTCCCTGTCTGTCGCAGGGGGTTGGAGCTGGAGGAGCTTTAAGGCTCCTTCCAACTCAGATCGTTCTGGGATTCTGTGATTTTTCATTAGAGATAACAATATTATGTGATGCTTACACAACCAGTCTGAACTGTCAGTTGTTTAGAAGCTCCATCTATGTTAAAAGTCTGTGTTATCATTTCACTGTGACCTGACCTGTTGACATTTGGTGTTGTAGGACATGGTAGGGATGTCTGTCAAAATCTGAGTCCTTGTTTAAGAGTCTCAAAGGAGTCTGAGGAGGACAAGGGCCTAGACCTAACAGTAGTCCAAGGGGAATGAAGGGATGGGTGTCCCTCCATTAAGGTCATGGCTGTTTTCACAGGCGCATCAGCCCTGGCTGTTTGATGGTCATGACATGCCTGGGCATGAGGGTGGAATGTCTTTCCCCAGGGATGATGGCGGCAAGGACCATCAGGGCAGTCACCGGCATCTCCTAATGTGAATTGGGTTGAAAATGATGTGGAAAGTTTTAGGTGTCTTCATAGCTCCTGCACAGAGCCATGTTTTGAAGATCTCTGTTCATGACTCGCCTGGAGCCCTGCTGCCAGAGTTGAAGAGGGGATGGTGTGTGTGCAGTCAGCTCTGCCCTCCCTGGGTGCCACCGGGGTGTTTGGGGACAGGGTTTTGGTGGCAAAGAACCAAAGCCATGCTGGCAGCACCCATTGGTTGCTCGCCACATCTCTGTGGCCTCCTCTGGACTCAGGTAGATCCAAATCCCTCTCGCATTGAGGGCACCCTGAGCTCTGAAAGAGGTTATGAAAACAAAGGAGGAAAGGGTGGGCAGTGGGGATCCCTTGGATGAGGCTGAGAGAAAGATGAGAAGCTGGAGGCTGGAGGAACCATATCTATGCTATTTGCCTCTTCTGGTGTCAGGCTCCTTCTTTAACCTGTTTCCGGTGTTTCTTCAATGGGGTTTTGGGCAGGCCCTCTCTGTGTGACTGCCCTTGGCAAATACACAGTCATGAAAGGGGTGGGGAGCTTGGCTCTGCTGGGTGTTCGTAAAGGGACATGTGACAGTTCATGTGCTGGGGTGGCGGTGCAGGTCCCACAGGGTATGTGTGTGTCCTCGTATGTCCATGGTAAGCAGATGACCTGAAGCCATGCTGCAAACATGCAATGCAGTGCCAGGAATCGGCCCTGGAGCATGGTTTCTGGATTTAAGCAGGACCTAAGGCAACAAGGAGCTTAGCAGCAGGGTGCCAAGCCTCAGCACGAGCCAGTTTGTGTGAAGGTCTGGGGATAAGCATTTGTTTTTCATGCATTGGACTGGAAAGCTTTGTTGCCTTTATGTGCATAATGGGGCTGGTGGTGAATAAGTCCCTTTAAACTGACACATAGCACTGTAGATATGGAGCCTTCTGCTAGAAATCAGTGATGGGAAGAGCATCAGAATTATGAAACATCTTTATTTGGATGCTGAAAGCCTCTGTTATTAGTACAGCTTGGGAATAAAGGGGTTTATTAGAGAGAGAAACCCCTGTAGTTGAGGGTAAAAGCCAGCCAGCAGCTAACCAAGTGAAGCTGAAGCATCCTCATGCACGGGATGCTCTGTAATTGCTCACTTCAGTATTTCTTTGCCTCTTTTCTGCCTTTCAGCTGACGATAGCACTGCCTCAGCCGGGGCATCGCTTCTGCTGCTGCCATTCATCCCCGCGTTGGTTTGTGCTCAGGGGACAAAGTCTCAGGAGGTGAATTCTGGTGATGCTTTAAAGGAGAAGATAATTGACTCGTGGACTGGAGAGACATAACAAAAGGGGAGTTTGGGTGTGCAGAGGGAAAAGTGGTGCTTGGTTTAAGAAGAGGTTTTGAATAAGCTAACACAGAATCCTAATTGGGCAAAACCTCTGCGTGATACTCAAGAAGAATCAACAGATCAGAGAGCGGATCCACGTAGAGCAGTGCTGTCTGTGTCGGAGTTTTTGTTGCAGTCCTTGGGACATTGCCAGAGAGTTTGCCAGAGAGATGGGATAGATGATGAGAAGCTGGGAGGAAGGCTGGAGAAGGCTCTAAAACCATCCTTCGAGTGTTTTTTCGATGAATCAGAGGGAGAAATGCAAAAGAATTCGGGAAAAGGAGAGTTGCAAAATGAGCGTGGCGTGGTGTGACGCAGGACAGGGAGAGTGGCCTCTCGTGGGAGGTGATCAGGAAGATGCTGATGCTCAGTGATTTCCAGACTTGCAGCTGACATCAGATGACAGAGCCTGGGACTCATCTGAACTTGCCCATCTCCTCGCTGGTCGTGACTGGGATGTGTGCAGATGCCAGCAGTGGTGCTCTTATCCAAGTCATGAACAATACTTTGCCCTACTCAATTTTTACTTTACTAAAATGAATATCATGGGCTTCTTAATAGTCATAGGAGCATAAAACCCCTCAGTGTATCACAATTCATCATCCTTTAAAAATTGAATTTCTGTTGAATTATGCCTTGCCTGCTATAATGCTGTGGAAAAGCTCTTATTATTCATAACTATAAATACAGTGCTGTCGAGATTTAACTGGTGCCTGAAGGCTTTATGCTCTACTTTCGTATTGACAAAGCAAACAGTCTTATGGATCGGTTTAAGTTTATGGGACCGGAGGTGTTTGAGCCCTTCCCCACCACTGGAAGTGTCAGTCCTCTCCTGTCCTGAGCCGTCTCAGTAGGCAGGAGGGGTCTGGGTCTTTTTGACCCTTCAGGGCTGAGATAAATGCCCACCAAAAATAAAAACCAAAGACACAGAATAAAGTGAAGAAATTAAATCCCTCTTGGGTGATGGGTTTGCTTTTGGGTACCAGCTTGGTCTGGCTGCTTGGAGGGAGTGCTTGGGTTTGTGATAGCAAAAGGCAGGTTCCATGTGCTCTGAAGGACAGGGAGGAGAAGCTCCTCCTTGAGGATGAGATGGATCCCCCAGAAGCCACCTGCATCACCCAGGTCTTCATCTTCAGTGCAGAGGAGTGATTGGACCTTAACTAAAGAGAGCTTTCTGTAGGAAGGTTCTCACGTACAATCCTTGATGGTCACCAAAAAGACTTTATGTTCCTCCTCGTCCCAGCTGAATGCTTAAACAAACGTTGGCCCAGTCATGCAGTGCTGGTGAGCACAGATCTGGCTGGGTACCTGTTTGCTGGGGCTTATGCTTTGCTTTAGAAGCATCTATTTGGGGCCTGAAATGTGGAAAAATCCTGGAATTTGGTGCTCAGCTGAGGCTGAATTTAAGGCCTTCTCATGGATTTTACTGTGACACAAAAGAGAACCGAGTTAATCTTTTACAGGAAATAATTAACATATGGAAATAATTGTTTAAACAGTGATTGGGTAAATTTGGTCTCTGGGGAGAAGGTGGGAAAGATTTTCATTGGATTTGGAGGGGATTTTTTTCAGTGTGGTTATAATTAGAAATTTGCACATAGCAAAAGCAGCATTGCTGTTGGATGGTGGTGATCGTGGCCCGTAGGTTGTTTGGAGTTGTGTTTGTTTTACGATCTCTTTTCTTTATATAGCAGTCGGGCCTGGCGGAGGTTTGGCAGTGGAATGTTTCGCTTTTGACTTAGTTTGGACATTCAATATTTTTGTTACAAAATAACTCGGCTGCATTTTCTTTTTTTGAAACAAAAATTACCAATCTCTTGGGAACTGAAATTCTGTATTTGAGAAATTGCAAAGCCTCCATTTTGGGCTTTATTCCACTGCAAGCAAGGCAACAAAATCAGTGTTTTCGTGGCAGTTGTATTTTCTAACGCACTTCAAAACCAGTTTCTATGTGGGCACACAGAGGGGAACAGAAAAGTGCTAAAAATCAGATCATAGAATCTCAGAATCCCAGACTGGTTTGGGTTGGAAGGGACCTTAAAGCTCCTCCAGCTCCAACCCCTGCCACGGGCAGGGACACC